>JANJYQ010059054.1:0-17225 GCA_024605255.1 Rastrelliger kanagurta | reverse complement strand
AAAAAAAAAAAAAAAGAGCACTCTGATGGTGTGAAGGGAACTGCAGACTTGGGTGCTAAGTTATGTGTTAAAGTAAATGTATCTGTTAAACTGATCAAGTTAAGACACTTTATCACTACCCAGTGTTGCAACATACTGAAATCTGTCTCTAATACTGTAGTAAAATCTGTTAATTATGTTACAAATGATCTCAAAGAGCTGCAGTGTTAAAAGAACAGCAAATACCATTTCATTATATCTATCTATATATGTCATATTTAGGATCGTTTCATATGATGCAGGCATGTTAGTTAATCATGTGTAATTCTCACACCTGTCAGCTGCTCTCTTGAGCTGAAACTCAGCAGCATTTCCTCATTCTTTTTTTTTTTTTTTAAGATAACTGAAGTGTAAGTAATTTCTTTTTTTTTGCACATCCGACTTCAGAAACACCTGAAACTGTCCGGCTTCCTCTGTCTTTGACTCTACAGACCACCAAGTTTTATTTTTAGCTGTGCGTGGGCCGTTCATTCAGTCATCTATCTCTCAGAGAGAGTTTCATTCACTCTCAGTACTATCTGAAGGAAATTACTTTCTTATGTAAATAAAAGAACTGTCTATGCAAAAGCCTGCAGAATATGTATTTAATGACAGATTGTGAAGTATTTTTTTAATTGCTTCTTAGGGTGTTTCAGTGATGATCCTGCTAAAACCATAATTATGCAAAAAGTGTGAAGTGACACATCATACTAGACCATACTAAGTTCTTGATATTATGTGTTTTAGCTCTAAATTTAAAGACACGATTTGAGGATTGGAGTTGGTTTTCATTGTGATTCATGCTCATGATTTTATCTTGTTGACTTATAGATAAGCAAATTAAATTTCCAGACTTTTCTAGACTTTCATGACCTGCGTAGGAGACAAGCCTTTCAGATTTCTGTCAGTGGGATTATAGTTCAGGCCCTGCAGCCTCCTGACTTCACCTCCTCACTTCCTCTTCACTAAAGATGCACTTCCTCTTTCTGTTCTTGCTTGACACTGCCAATGAGAGAGTTGATTATTCTCTGCCCGTAAAACCTGTATGTGAATCGTGACTAGTGCGTGCATGTGCATGTGTGTGTTTCTGCTCTGTTTGTATCTTAGAGTGCTGTGTCGACACTGTGGCCAGAGCACACAGACAATTACAGGAAAGACAGTGTATTACAGTTTGCGAGACAGATAGAGAGCCTGAAAGAAGTTTTTTTTTAATGTTCTGCAGATTGTGGCAAAAAAGGAAATGGAACATTGAGAATTAAAGCAGGAAGTCAAAGGACTAATATTATCCTGAGTCAGATATAGTGGCTGATGAGACATATGAAATGTTATCGTGCTTTTAGCTAGGCAGACCACAAGTATTCTTTTTTGAGGTCAAGATGGAAAAAAAAACTTATTTATATAATGGTTGCAAACGATAGATAAAGAGGAAGCTAAGAAATCGAATCACAAACTTGTACTCATGGTATCGTCCGTGCACCAACGCGTCTGCAAAATGAGACAAAACGGTGCGATGAAAGGTCACTCCTCCACCCGCAGGAAATGATGAATCAAAACGTTTTTAGTCAGAGACAAACTGTCTCTTGAATAGTTGGTGTCACTCAGTCCAGACACACCACTGATACTCATCCTTTTGTTTTCTTCCAATATAACCACTCCACTGGTTTCCTGATATGACTTTATAAGGATGAAACCACATACGATGAGTTACTACTCTTTTTCTGCTGTTTTCTTTATATGCCTAAAATGTCAATGATTCGCTTATTAACACTGTTGGTCGACACACTCTACGTAATTGGACAAAGGCGACTAAAACATTTAACACAACTGACTGAACTTAAATGTGTGGCTGCTGCACA
This sequence comes from Rastrelliger kanagurta, assembly GCA_024605255.1. Lineage (NCBI taxonomy): Eukaryota > Metazoa > Chordata > Actinopteri > Scombriformes > Scombridae > Rastrelliger > Rastrelliger kanagurta. The sequence goes on along the minus strand of JANJYQ010059054.1, from coordinate 15,351 downwards.
TGCTTGGCGTTCATTTGATGTGATCATTTTCATGTCTTGTGGTTGAATTGGTAGGTGTTTGAAGGTTAAATGCAGTAAGACAGTTGTCATATATAAATCATTCAAACCAATGGTTACTTATGGACAATTTATTAATCCAAGTTAAACTCCATAAGAAGAATCAAAACTACGAATCTAATAGAAACTAAAATATTGATAAATATATAAATATGTAGAAGACACAATATTCTGAAACAGCTGACTCATTAACCAACACATTACATAAACCATTTTCAATTTCCTTTGTTAATGTTAAATTAAAATGAAAGCTGAACAGGAATACAACTGAGTCAACACTATGATAATGAAAATAAAATTTAAAAAAAAGATGAACAAGAACTTTCCTAGAAAAAAAACTCAACAAAAAACTTCTGCTATGTGTCAATAACTGAAACATCTCTGGACTAATGACACTCTGCCCGATTCAAATCTGAACGAGTTTGCACAAATAATCACACTTTTGTCAACCGCTGGCCGCATCCCATCAATCTCTCCCAGCGGTGACATTTACTGAGGAGGGTGGCTGATAGCGTTCAGTGTGGCATAGGGGAACTTTGACTTTGGCCCTTTGACCTTTTTGAGGAGACAGAGAAGCTGCTGTTGTTGTATCTGAACAAATTTATGAAATTCGCACTCGTTGACTCAACTTCTCTAAGCCGCTGAGGATTATAAGGAAAATACTGAGCCAGGGAGAGAAAAGGGAAAGGACGGAGAGTGAGAGAGAAGTGGGTAAAATGTCAGTGGGAAGTTTTGGAGGTCCGTTCGACTTCTCCTCAGAGACAAAAGAATCGTTGTGGTTGTAATTCCTGAATGCGGAAGTCCTGTGACATCACAGCGTCATGAAGTCATTTGCCACTGGTAGTCCCTAATGTTATAAGGTTCAACAAGGGGGTGGAATGGCGGGAGACTGATTAAGCCTGTGTGACAGTGTGTGTGTGTGTGTGTGTGTGGGGATGTATTAATAATGGAGACGATGGATGTGTGTGTAACTGAGCAATGTGTGCGTATGAGCTTGAATCAGTGTGTAAAACGTGACTAAATGTAATGTGAGCAAAGCATGACATTGTGAATAAATCGAGCTATGATGTAAATGTATGAACTCATATTGACCCTTGCAGAAACACACACTTGCACACACAGACTGGAAATTTTTGTCATTTTGCAAACCGTTAGGGCGAAAAGGTTACCATATTCTCAATTTTAAAGAACATACTCAAGTTTTTTTTCTTTTTCATCAGTTTCCTCTCATCTCTGTTCTCCTTCCATCCACCCGCCCCCCACCACCACCACCACCGTGCTGCCTTTCAACCCCCAGAGAGAGAGCTTGCTGTGGGGGTGAAGGAGAGCAGAGAGGCCCCTCTGTCTGATGCTTTATTCTCTGTCTCATTAAAACAGTGAGGCTGTGTTCAGACCGAGGCTTAAGGGTAAAATGGAAAAAGAATGTGCATATGTGTGTTTGTCTATTATTTGGTATATAACGTTTGTATACATTTATATTTTGATGTTTTTTCTACTTTTTTGGATCATTTTAGATAAGTTATTTTAGTTTGGATTAGTTAATATCGCATGCTGTAGCATGCACGCTTTGCTTTAATCTCTCTCCTTTTCTTATACACGCCACCCACCCACCATTTTTTTTTTTTTGGTAATATCTTATGAACTTTCCATTCCTTCCCTCCTTTTCTGACTCTTTCAGGCCTTCATTGTCCCGCTGTTTCCACTCTTTTCATCTTTTCATTGTTTATGGTGTGGCATACTTTGAAGTTCTGCTGTCTCAGCAAGATGCAGATGGCAATGAGTTGAAACTTCCCTTTCTCACACACGCGGACACACACACAGACTTGTTAAATTGAGATCTAGCTTACAGCAACACTGAGCTTAAATAGAGATGAATAGAAGTGTCAGAAGAGGCCGCAACCACCCAAAGTGAGGCAGAGGTGTGTGTGTTGTGTGTGTCTATGTGCGATGGAGTGTGGAGCTTTTCCTCTTTTACAAAGTCTTTAAAAAGTCTTTAAAAGGCTTTATGAGCTGGCTCAGAAACTTGACAATGGGGACAAATTAGCCATATGTGCATGTGTGCTGACTTAGTCATATATTATCTTACCGTAAATTAACTGGAAAAACTCTTTGAAGTGACAGGTCATTGTAGTGAAGGCCTCATTCAGCATGCTGTGTGCAAAGCGTGTGTGCCAAATGACTTGTTAGGTATGTATTTCACCACCTCTGCCTCTGTGTCACTGCTCCGCTGGTGCACACTTTCTTCCACTCACCCCTCTGCCTTTCTTACAGTAATATCATGGAGTCCCTATCATCATCTTCCTCCAGCTGTGTGGGAGCTGGGGCCCGGCGGCTTCCACCGCCACTGCCGCTGCTGCCGCTCAGGAGGGTCAAAGCTGGACGGGAAGCTTTAGCTGGAGGAGGTCCCATGGAGGAAGAGAAGGAGGAGCAGTGGGAAGAGGAGGAGGAGGAAGGCAGGGGAGCCACAGTGGCCCTGACCTTGCTCTTCATTCCCAGTTGGCGACCCTGGTTTTGCTGCTGAGTGAAAAAAAACCCATTTCAACATCTGGTGTATATACAAGTTTTCTAATCTATTACTAAATGCTAAAATGAATAACAAACTTAAATCAATACAGTAGAAAAGATAAGTCTGAAGTGTAAAACTGAATTTCTCACAGAGACAAGAAAAAAAAGATAAAAGAAGAGGAAGAGGAGGAGTGGAAAAACAGAGAGATTATCGAGATTAAAGAATTGTAGACGAAAAGAAAGAAAGAAGACATGAAGGGAGCAAAAGACAAAGAGCATGTGAAGACTTCATAGTTAAAGTTTTGCTGCAGTGAGTAAAAAGTGAGCGTGCCAAAGAACAGGATGAAACAAAAGCAGAGCGTATGAACATTTTCTTTGTGTTTTTCAACTATTTGCATGTCAGCAGCCTTATCAAGCCTGATGAGTCACGCTGCCAACAGCTACACACTTTCAGCCCACTGTGGGCCTCAGCTGATGTAACGGAAGAACATGGGAGAAAGAAATGTTAAGATCCTCCGAAGTCTAATAAAAAAATGATTATTAGCATGAAATTCAGGTCCGCTTTGAATTCAGTGAGACTTCATATTCTCACTGACAAACCTCCAGCAGCTCCATTTGTGAGTAAAAGCCATTCTTACAGTGAGCATGTTGGTATTTTAACATAGAGCATTTACAAATGTGTCTAAACTGTAGACGTGAAAAACTGATGCTGTTGAGATGTTGTTAAAAATATAACAGTTTAATCTTACATTCCATAAATATTGCTTGCCACAGAAATAATTGGTGGAAATAATCACTTCCCTACATCTGAGTAATTCAACATCTTATAATAAACGGATAAAAAAAAGTTTGTGCTTGTGAAACTGTTTGCATGTGGAGAGTGCTGCCACCTAGTGAGCGAGGAAGTGAAAAGGAAGCTGCATTAAGAATACATACTGTAAATTATAATTTGGAGAATATTGCCTTGTCAAATGATCTTTTATGTAGCTTATTGTGTTTACCCATGTGATGATCATCGAGCTCTACTGCGTGACCTTGACACTGTCATAAAGCTGCTCTGTTTACCTGCCGAGGCTGTCTGCTGGCTGTGGTCTTAGGGCCCTCTAGTGGTTGACTGTGGTTTCTGTGGGCAGCTGGTTGGACCCTGCAACATCAACATCATCATCATCATTAAATGCCTACTAAACTACCTTCTTGACTTAAGTGTAACATGAGCATGATCTTCACACTCATCAGGTCAGCGATAATAAACTATGATACCTATAAGGGTATTTTGACTGTGAGAGGCCTCGGGTCCTGAGGTACTGGTAGAGGTTACTGCTCAAGGAGAAGGGGCTGAAGACAAATTCTTCATCCAGCTGAGTGAGACAACCCTAACCGAAACAAGACACGAAATTAATCAATCATCAACCAAACTTGCGTCACTTGAATGTCTAAACCGCTGATTGTGGGCATTTCTTGATTTGATTCCCATAATCAAATAACACAGTTGTTAAAAAATGAGTGGCTGAGCATTAGAAGTGCTTTTTTTCCCCCTGCCATGGTAGTTATGTGATATATGCAATAATAAATAAACAATGATAGAAAACTACTGAGATAACTTTTAGTGCTTTTGTTTTGTCTATTAAAATATAAGCATTGATTTCTGTGTGCGTATCCAACTTAAATTAATATGAAATTGCCTCTATGCCACCCATGAACCAGATATCACTTCAAAGAAAAACTTTCTTTCGTATACTTTTGAAGGTATGAGATATCTCTGTCTGCTTCTGCTTTTGAGTTGTGAGTGCCGCTACATCTGTAATTTAATAAGGCAGTACCTGAATAATATGCATGGTTTCAGGTGAGGGGTCCTGCGTTGATGCAGGCATTGAACAGGGCAGCAACAATTCTCTGGAGACCACCGGCTTCAGGAGAAGGGAAACAGACAGGGAGGGCTGGAGGACATAGTGAGAATACACACCTATGTTGCATACACAGACAGACACACACACACACACAGAGAATATATGTAAACACACATTGGGACATTGCACATTAATTTCTTAAAATATTGAAGACTTTTATTTGACAAGAAGCCAACTAAGGATATAGCAGTTCTATGGTGCAGTATGCTTCTTAAATTCAGGGCCACCACGATCTTGCTCACTTTCACACGCATAATGTAAACACACACAACATATGGACCTGAGCCTCCAGCTGTGGACCTCTGGGTTGGCTCCACCTGCAGCAGCAGGAACAAGCCACGACTCTGAAAGGGATAAACACATCTCACATCAATCAGTTGCAAAGTACAACAAGATGCTGAGAGTGTTAGGATGTGGGAAAATAGTAATTAAAGAATCATTTCAAAGTTTAGTGGCATAAATGTTTCACTTTGTTTAACAGAAACTGTGTTGGCGTGGATGAGAAGACTGCAAAAGAAAAGTGATCTCCTATCATTTACTTAAAGATGTGCATTAACATAAAGACAACTGTAGTAATAAAAAAAATTTAAAAATCACATGCAATATGTTAACATGTGGAGTTGTAACAACAAGTTACTGTATGAACAATGATAACACAGTGGTATTATACAGAAGCTTCTGCATTAGTTATATTGTTAGCTATATATAGTTCTTCTTTTTTGACAACTTCTGTTACCAACATCCTAAAAACATAAAGGAAATTGTCGAAAGATGAGAAAAAACCTCCAGCTAATTTCAAACACACCCTAAGTGTGTGGCAGAGAGCGTGAAACAAGTTGTAGTTGGTCTCCATCTCGTCCCAATCCAGCTGCCAGCAGGTGGTGGAGCGGATCACAAGCGGCAGGCCGTACAACACACTCTCACACACTCCATCTGCTCGCAAGGCCCTAAAACACGCACAAACACGCACGTACACACACATGCACACACAACCTTGATTAGTATGCGTACCCACACACAGACATCTTTTACAAAGCAACTGTCCTTGACATCAAGAAAATGCTTTGCGGCCTGCACCGACTGTGACGGCTGAAACAGTCTCTGTGAGAAAGTTTATGTCAATTCATCCATCCTCTCTCAGCTCTTCAAAAACATTTTTCAGTCAAACACTGACCATACGCAAACACGCAATAAATCATCGGAGAGCTGAGAGAGACGGAAGAATGACATCATCCCTGCTGAGGAGAATTTACTAACAATGTGACCGTCCCTTAGCTTCCTTTAAATGTCACAGCTGTAAATCATGAGTCATGAGTATGTAAAGCAAACACACATACACAGTGCACAATAACGTTCTCGCTGGCTAGTATGCAAAACACACACATAGGCACACAAATAACATCCTACTGCAGCTCCTGTCAATGTAAAACTAATGCAAATGGGGAAAGAGGAAGCAGGAGATCATCTGAGTTAGACCTGAATGTGTTCTTTCTATCATCAGTGTGGGTACATATAATAAATGTAGTTCTCACCTGTTTATCTGATAGTTAATGTGTATGTGTGTGTGTACATTTTAGATTAAATAACATCAGGCCTGAATGATCGCAGTTGTTTAGACCAGTGTAAACATTACCAACATGCAAACAGTGTCTCTTTTGAATCGTTAATCTATTTAAGACATTCATTTTGTATTAAGATACACAAAAATGCATTAACTAAGACTGGAAAACACAGGGAAAAAAACATGAATGGCTGCATAGAGTTTACAACATAAATTCATAACTTGAGATAACCACCCTGAACCAGACAAACCCTCAGTTCAGCTAAATGAGAAGGCTTTCAGACTGTGACAGATTTGATTATATTGACCATGTTTGAAACATCCAGTTCACATTACTGTAAGTCAGGTTCTGCTTTTGTGTGTTGATCTGCGTTTTATGTGACTCATACACTCTCAGTTAAATCTTTCCTATTTTGCTGTGTGTTATTCTGGTCAGTGTGTTTTTGTTTACTCCATCTTGTATCACTGGTTTTCCTTGTATACTGCTGTTGTGTCATGAGTTTCTGCTGTATCAGAGTCAAAACATTTCCTCACAAACAAAAGTCAGTGGACTGGAGCTGTCAGACATGCAGCTATTTTTCTGCTCCGCTGTAGTCGTTTTGGGTCATCAGAGCAGATGACTCTGGCAGAACAAAGCCGACTCTGATGTGATGGGGGGGAAGAGTTTCATCCAAGAAATATTCCACTATTCCCTGAAATCAGAATGGCGCCATTCATAGACAGGGAGGGTTTTTACTGAATACACATAACATACATGCATGTGGTTAATAGAGGATGCACGGATGATCATACACACGCATTCTGCCTCCTACCCTCCTTCACAAGTGATTAAAAAAAAGCAAGTAAGTATGACTCACAGAGAAACATCTAAAAGTCCCTGACATGTTAAATCTTTGTATATTCATCCTGTCTTCTGTCACAGAGGTTATTTCTGGGAATTAACTGCATGACTATTAAAACCCAGAAAAAAAAGAAATAGCGTCTGTATATATTTTCATTACATTTGGTTCAGTGAGGCTCAAAAAGCATACACATGTAGAGATTTGACCAATGTCACATTTATGGCTACATTAAGAAGCCCCTTCCCCTGCAACTCTTTTCTTACTTGATCACTCTCAGTCTCTGTGGTGCTGGGCTCTGATTGGCTGATCCCATGAAGTCACGGATGCTCTCGGCCTTCCCCCCCAGGCTGGGGGTCATGGAGATGAGGGTGGGGCTTATCAGACGCTCCTGCATGTCACACTTAATGCACACTACACAGGAAGCATGTGCCACAAGAGAAAGCGACATTATGTAGTCTCCACTGACTCAGCATGTTCTTCTTACCTTTATAAATATGTATTCCTTTAGTAGTTCATGCTTTTTTTTGGAAGCTAGTGGACATATGTATGTGTATGCATTTTCAAACCTGGGATAGGGTTATCCAGGGGGCTTGGAAGAAGGAGGTGGAGGTGTTCTCTGTCTCCCCCTGTCTCCTGAAGCCACGCCTTTAACACTGTTTCCATGGCGAACACACTGTTGTCCACTCTCAGCAGGTCAATCTCCGTACCCAACATCAGACTATCTGGAGACAAACGCACCACAGCATCAATATTCGGACGCAAAAAAGACAAGACTGACAGAGAACTTGAAAGAATTCCCATTTATTCATGTCTTTGACATCAGTTGCTTTTAAAAAGATCAATAACCAGCACTTGATTTTGACTCAGCACATTGATTTTGGCAGTTAATATTAATTGTGTTGTTTTAATGATTTAAAAAAAAAATCAATTTTGGTTTTCTGAGTGTTTTAATTCCAACCGTAACTGCATTTGTACGGTCCTTATGAGCCATTTCCCTATTTGACCACTAGATGGAAGCAAAAATCAATAAATTCAATATAGTCTAGCCTCAGCATTCAGTGTTCATTTATTATTGCATACTAGACAGAAACCTTATAGAAAGCCCCCTCCTCTCCTTTCCCCTGTATCTAGTGTTTAATAGTTAATGATCCATCAGGAGATAACTAATGGGACTAAAGGGAGCAAAAGGATCAGGAGGCAGTGTTAGGATGAGGGAGGGGTCACATAGAGCAGAGGGAGATAGAAGGGAGGATAAGAGAGAAACTGAAAAAGTGAGAATGGATGAGGAATAGACAGAGTATTTAAACTCAGTCAGCTGTAAAAAAAAAAAAAAAAAAAAAAAAAAAAAAAAAAGAGAGAGAGAAACTTTAAAATTCTAAAATAAAATATATCATTTCTTCTTTCATCTGTCAAGAAGCGGAAGCTATTTCTGGCTCGGGCCAAAGTTTCCAAAAGTGCTTCATTGCGTTGAGAAATAAGTACTTCATCTGAGGAGGAAAGTATTATGTTCACCACACCACAGAGTTGGTGTGATGGACGTGTGTGGTCTGATGAGGGCTAAGAAAGAGAGGCGATTAAGAGGGCAACAAAAGGATATATTACACTTTTGCTTTACAAGTTCTGCTCCGATCCATCCAGTTTCCTTTCATGTTAAGTCAATTCCAGCACATGCCACATTGCTCTTGCTCTTTATACAGATTAGAGAACTGGTGGAAAGTCTCACACATTTGGGATTAGCTCTAAAATAAGATATATAACGGTATTGCTACATTCCTGATCGAGGACTGCTAGTAGGAGTAAGAAGAAGGAGAAAGTGGAGAGGGAGGTGCAGAGAGAAAAGTAAAAAGTTAGCAGTGATAGAGAAATGGACAGAGATGGAGAGGACACATTATGAAGACATGAAGGAGGAAAACGAGAAGAGGAAGAGAGGGTGGCTTCTTGCTGTTATGGAAACGGTAATGGAAGAGATAAGAGCAAAATCCTTGGTTTAGAAGGACTGAGATGGAGATGGAAGCGGGGTTGGGAGTGAATCGATCGCCATTCCCACCGATAATGGCTGTCTGGGGAGTAGCACTGGAGAGGGGAAGAGACAGAACGGGTGAGGGAGGGAGAGGAGAGAGGAGAGAAAGAATTATGGAAGTTGGAACATGCAGAAAAGGAGGAAAAGAAAGTATGAATTACAGCCTGGGAGAGGACGGGAGGATGGAATGAGATAAGAGAGAGAGAAGACATGGATGGGTGTGGTGGGTGATGGATGATGGACTGCTCTCTTGGAAGTGCTCGCTCTTGTGTAATTAGACCATGAAGCATGTGTATGAGTGTGTGAGAGAAGGAGATAAAGAGAGAAAATAAAGTGAATTGCTGAAGACACTCTTGCTTGTGTGTATGTGTGTGTGTGTGTGTGTATGTGTGTGTGTTAGACTTAATGCTTTCCGCAAAGTAATACATTACCCATTGAGCAGGAAAGGGGAGAGTAGTTAACCCAAAAGTGTGTGTTTTCTCTCCTGCAGGCTTATCTGACTTCATGAAGAATGTGTTTACATTGCTAAATCCTTCGACAGGCGTCTCTCCTTACAAATCTTTACTGACCTCATTAACTGTGTGTTCACTGTAGGCATGTAAGATTTAAAAAAAAAAATCAATTATGTATTATCCATGCTTCCAAATGTTATCATCCCCGTGTCTCTCGCTCTTTTCCTGCTCTTGGATGTTCCGGTCTGTTTCCTTTCTCTCTGCACTGTTAGTGTGAGAGATTGAATTACGAGTGACCCATCCCTCTCATCTAAAAGTCTAATTGTGTTCATGCATCTCATTAGCATGTTCCGTGCTGTGTGTGTGTGTATACCTGAGAAGATAAAGTGTGACACACATGCTGAGGTAAGTATTCAGGGTGGTACTCGAATCTCATTAAGCGCGTATATATATATATGTGTGCGTGTGTGCTGATTGTAGGGTCAAATACTAAGATTATGAGTTAAACGAGGATCTCTATGAAAACATTATGCAGGTGTGTGAGTGAATATGTGACACTGTATTAAGCTGTTTCCACACAGGCCCTATTAGATACTGTGAAATGAGTGGTAGTCACTGAATAAGATAATGATTTCTTCCCTTTCACACTCATTACTATAGTGGAATTAAGAATATAAATACCTACAAATAAACACTAGCAGGATATCAGATACTGCACATAAAACAGTAATATTACTCACACTGAATAAATATTAATAATATCATGTTCATAAATCTACAATGTAATACCATAAATTATTAAACTATAAAGACAGTAGCTTTACTAGAATGCCTTACAAATGCTCTAAAATTCACAAATCTAAAAGAATCCATGCAGCAAAACTAGAAGACTTAAGTTTTCATTATTTTCTCTTCTTGTTGGATTTAAAGGGGCCATATTTGAAGTCAACGTATTAAAATGCTTCCTGAAAGTTGAAAGCTAGCCTGCTGTGACTTTTACTACTCTTTAAAGGAAATCAATAAAAGGGAGGTACAGGTACACAGCAATAGCCGTTAGCTGTTGCACGCTCTCTCCTTATACGGTTGTGGGTTAAGTCAAGATTTGAACTGTTGCTGACTCATTACATTACTGTGTTGCCATCAAGAAACATACATTATGTAAAAAAAAAAAAAAAGACTGACTATGCCTTTTCTGTTCCATCCTTATGACTCATTTATCACAGATTTTGACGCACACCTATGCATATTATAACATCCATCTCAATACTAGACATACGCCCAAATATCTTGCACTGTTGAACTTTATAACAAGGCCAACCATATTTGTCATTCACCTCCACACACCCAGTCAAAAGTAACCTTAAAAAAAAAACAAAAAACTACTCGATTAGATGAAAATGACATGACTTTGATTTTGGAATAATTTCCCTGGAGACCTTTGTTCTTTTTGTTAAATAAATGATTGATGTGAGCGCTTTCAGTGAAGGTTGGGTTATTTCTCACGCAAGGACATGTACATTTGAACTACTCTCTGAATGAGGCAAAAAAAACTTATGTCACAGTTTCATTATGAAATATGTGAGGAGACTATATAATGGAGATACTGGCACACTCGGCATTGAAACATATAATGGTGGGTGGAAAATATAGTGCACGATAAAGTAAATAATGAGTCATTTCCAACACAGACTTTGTCTTATTTCCTATCTCTGGGCTTTTTCCTTCTTCTTCAACTCTCCACTCTCCCTGGTCCATGCTCTTTAATGGTTCCTTTTACTCTGTGCATTAGCAAGAGTGCATCATCCTCATGACCATCAACCAATGTAACATTAGCTTGTTTGGAGAAATAAGTGATGCAGAGCGCTAATGCACAACCAGAAGAGAAAGCAGAGCTCTTCTTTACAACCCTGTTTTCACTCATTTAGATATGGATCAGCTCGACCACTGACCAGATACACATAATGGACACTGTGCCCTGTAATGGTAGGAATCTTCATGAAAGCCTCTAACAATTAGTTTGTGTTATTCCAGTAAGATCATGCTAATGGAGATATATGTTGAAGGAAGCTACAGGCTATACCACTAAAAGAGGAATTAAAACATCAATAGGCTGGAATCCCTGTTTTAAATGACACGTTTGCAATATAGAAATGAATATCACTGATGTCATTTCAATTCAATACAATGGATACATAAATACAAGGTTATGATTCTCAATATGAATAATTGCAGTTTACAACAACTTGGATTTTATTTTATTTTTTATAGGCTTGGCATTTTATTCAATTGCTTATGATAGAGATCAGGGAACATGATGATGTTATTAAAATAAGATTTGCCAGGAAAGTCGGATGATCCAAAGGTGAGTGACGTGATGACTCACATAAGAGTGTGCTATAAACAAACACTACATTTTATAGATAGATAACTTATCTGGTTTGATTATAATCTATTGCACTTGCCATAATAGTGTACAGACAGTTTTCTTGTCTAGACTGCTATCGACTTTACATAACTATATCGCTGTATTTCCATATCTCTAAAATAAATGTGGTTGGTCATTATCATAACCAAACCATGATTACAAAAACAATTATTCAAACACTGTATAAATTGTACTGTTAGTTACATTTGTGAGACAGATGCCATCTAGTGGCCACTGTATTTATAACCCAGAGCAGTGGTGCTATGGTGGATGGATGTTATAACCCAAGAATGGACTTTGCTGCAGGAGACTCCAGTTTGTCTCCCATCTTTAACTGCGAGTGTCACATTTAAGACCATGAAAAAAACCCCTGTACTTAAGATTGTCCCCTCACTTTAATCCTTTGGGAATTATTGTAGCCATGACGATAAAAACCACCTTACTTTAAGAAAGTAATAACTTTAACCCATGTAGCATTGTCACACCATAAAACATCTTTTTTTTTTCTTTTACAGTTGGTTTTAACGAGCACAGACAAGACGCCAGATCAGAAAAACTATGAAGTGTTGTTTGGGTGTGCATGGTCAAGTTATGTATTCGGGTTGTCTCACTTGTGAAAGTTTATATGCTATCTGCCTTACTTATGATTAAAGCTAAGCACTATGCTTTTAAAAAACAGCATCAGTTCACCTGGTATCTCTCCTTATGTAACACAAATAAAAATATCACTATTTGGCACCAATATGTCAATTTAATATGAGGCGTAAGGCAATACTGTGATATCAACTTAATGCCAAACATAAAGTATATATAACTATGAAGGAAGAGCTGATGAATATCTTTCAGTGGAATTTCCTGCTGAAATCCATATTGAACGTACAAAGCGGCACTGACAACACACACTCTGTCCTTGTCTGTCAGCTCGTCTGTGTGAGCATTAATGATGAATAGCTCATTGATGTAGTTGGAGACTGTGACAAATACGACATTGATCATCTAGTCTGAGACACACCAGGGGCTGTGTGACCTAATTGCCTTGCAGTCACTTCTGTTAATGCCATGCGGTCATGGAGACAATTAAAGCAGACGGACACTTGAGAAGGACGTGAGGACGAGGGGGGCAAAAGCAGTAAACTTAAAGTCAGGAAGATAAAAAGAGATGCTTGAGAGAGGGCTGAAAGAGAGGTGATATCCTTTTAGTGCTCATTAGGTTTATGTACACGTCATGTAAAGCTGAGGGTGTTAGAGAGGACAAGTTGCTTTATGCTTCGTGTTGTTCAAATAAATCACATTACAGTGCGCATGACCGACAGGCAAGGAGAAGTAAAGTGATGGCAAGAGATCAACTGCCTGGTTTCAAGTAGAATCTGGAAAGAGGAGAGGGTTAGATAGAAGAGAAGGACCCAGAGGTTCAGAGAGGGTGGCAGCTGGACAACTTCTTTGAAGCACTTGAAAAAGACAAGAGGATACAGGATGAGGAGAGCTCTTCAATCAGCATTCATAGATTACACAGGGTTACGCAAAAGGAGAGGAGTCCAGGAAAAACAAAAAAAGCAGACAACATGTCTGTTTTTTTTTGTTTGTTTGTTTCTTTGGGATTCTGACCAGGTTCCCTTTTATGGACTTAAAAAATGATGACTCCCACAGACAGGCTTCTCAGTCTGCAGTGTCATGCAATGTCCTAAAACAAACAAGTGCACATGTGAATTAAAGTACAAGAGGACAGGAAGGAAAGATGAATGAGAAAGGGAGGGTGATATATGGCAGGGCAGACCTATAAGAGGATGGACAAATGAGATGAAAGCACGGCTAAGAGATTGGAGAGATGATTGCAAATAACAAACCTCTCAAAAGAGGAAGACAAGAATGACCTTGTTTCCTTTAAGATGAAAGAGACGCACACAGTCTATCTGTGAGCACCCACACTGGAGAAAGAAGACAGGAGGAGAGACGGGGTAGCGAGAGAAGTAATTTTGTCCTTTTACAAATGGCTGCTTGAGAAAAAGAGTGACAATAGAAGAGGAGAAATGAGATGAAAAGGAAGAAGTGTGTGAGGAACAAAATGGTGAGCAGAGAAAATGTGCCATTACATAAGAAATGAGAAGAAACAGTGATTGAGAGAGTGATATTTGGAAGCAATTATCTGATGTTTGATAGATACCAAACTGAAAAGTGCAAACTCATTTTCTCATTTTCTGTTAAGACATAATCTAACCATCGGCAAATGAAACAGGGATTAGAAATTGAGAAGATGGATTTAATTGCTGTTTTGTGATAATATGACAACCCTAGCATGTTGACCTTTTGACACTATAATAACATTTGTTATGTCCTTGGGTAAAAGAGTGTGGAACTGTGTTAAGTGATATGCAGCTGAATCTTTTTATGCTAATATGGAAAAATTCTACATCTTTTCATCCATGACGGGGTGATCAGAAATCAGGTCAGCTACAAAACAGCAATGAGGCCTGTCAGGATGGTACAAATGCTAAACTGGGAATTTGACCTTGGTGATATTCTAATGACCATTTCAACATTTTTTTTTTTGAAACACACAATAATTTAACAAAGAAAAAGTGATAGATAATTGTTAGCTGCAGCCGTGCTACTTGGATATTCTAGTGGTACACCCTTCATTTTATTTTTTTGGTGATAAAGACAAGGGAAGTATATGATTGAAAGAGGATTGGTGGCAGACAAGAGGGAGGTTGGTGGAGACTGGAGTGTAACAACACTCTCTGGGTGTTTAATAACTGTGAACCTAGTTTTCCTCAATTTTCTCTGTTCATCTTCTTGCTCTTCTAATCAATCCTTATTTGCTCAGTGCAGGTTACAAAGAGAGAGAGAAAAAAGTTGAGTAGGAGGGATAACTGAAACCTGTCTAGGCCACAAGTTGCAACAACAGGAAATCTCCACCCTTACATCTTCATATCAAATAAATCTGCTCTCTTTTAAATCTTCCACTATGAATATATGATCTCAGAATATATATAAAAAATATCTCAACCAATCTATCTGAAGTATATAAATATATTTCAGATAGGTTGGCTGAGATTTTAGGTGGGTTTAGACTTCAAAAAGTGTGTGTGTATGATGCGCAGCGACTGGCCATCTCTCAGTGTGGGATTAATAGGTTCCATATCCTGGTGTGAAGAGTGATGCCGGTATCCATCTGTACAGCCACCTGCTGCTCTGCTAACGTCACACAGAGGTGTGAACAGCCTGACCTTGGCACAGTGTGTGTGGCAGGATGAAAGACATGCACTCCTGATTTTCATGCGTCTTCCTTGTTAATCTTTTTAAACCGTACTTAACAGTCATATGCAGGAAACAACGATGACACGGCAACAGAAAAGACAAACTTTCATTCTCATTCTTGCCAAAATTTTTTATGGCTAATATATCTGAGCATGTGTGGTGTTCTTCCAGTGTGTGTGGTAGCTGTGGTTTTGGATGTGTGTGAATCTGTCAGTTAGTCTGGGTGGGGTTTCTTCCTGACCAAATTTTGCAAGTTGACGGAAAGTTCATTGAATGACAGAAACAAAGAGAAACCGAGAGAGAGAAAGAGAGAGAGAGAGAGAG
>JANJYQ010059045.1:11229-25757 GCA_024605255.1 Rastrelliger kanagurta | reverse complement strand
CCCCCCAAGGCTAAAAGTAAGAACCATAATAAAAGGAATCTTCGTCACTTATGATATTGAGGTCAGAGTTGCTGCAGTCATGGCACATTTTGTGGTTAATATTTGTCAGGGCATGATCCAGGCTAAATGAAGCTTTACTGTTTAGGTTGTTTCTTTCTGGGACTGACTATATAGTGTATGAATATGACTCTGAAATTTTGACATTAAAACTGATTGATCCCTAAGAAAATACCAAATATTTTAATATTCTCGATGTGAATCTGTATTCTATACATTGTATTTCCATGTTGATAGATTAATAGAATTTAAACTGCTATTCAGTACTGCACATTTGACACATTAACTGTGTTTAATTAACATTTTAATATAACACTCACACTTGACCCAACTCATTTGACACATCCACAGTAGACTCATCAGACATGGTGGAGGGCATGTGGCTGGGTGTGACCGTGGCCAGCCAGAGAGGCCAGCCGGCAGGACGTGTGCTGGTGAGATGACAGCCTGTATTACTCTATTATTCGGTGATACAGATGACGTGCATGGCAACATTTCCTGTTGCACTGAGAAGGATGCAGGGTGCAATGACACCCTGTTTATTCCATAATTTGGATGACAGCTACCGCTTACAGCCACCAGATAATACACTCAGCACACACACCCATAAGACATAATGACACACACAGATAGAAATTGCCAGATAGAGTGCTGAAATCATTTGTATGAGTAAGGATTTTTTTTCCAGAGGGAATGCTTCTTTTGATGTGAACTCTGCAGCATATTTTCATTTCTTACAACACAGGCATGCGGACATCGTTATGTGAAAATCATCCAAGGTGGCACAGAGGAGCAGCGTCGGATGATAGGAAAGTGTTATGTGAGGAGTAATGACCTGACCCATGACACCAACGACGAATGGCAGTTATACAGTTATGAGGTCTGCAATCCCAACTTCGACATGGAGTTTGAGGGCATGTGCAACATGGGCATCTCAGCTGGCATTACAGACACTGATGTCTACATTGGCGCCCCTGGAAGCTATGTGTGGCAAGGTTGGCACTGAAGAGTTAACATCAAAAAGAGGTTGTTTTGTTACTTAACATTGAAATAATAGGCAGGTTTCACAGACGAGGATTAAACCCCATGCAATACTACGACAATCCAAGTCTTAGTATAACAGTAGGATTATTCTCTGTCTGGGAAACCTGTCTGTTGTGCATAAAGCAGATTTTAACATTGTTGTCGGATTCTGCTTTGTTTTAAAGGAAATGTTCATGTTACATGGAGAGATCCAGATCCTGGGAATTCATGGGACTACATTGACAAAAACTTTGGACAGCTGAAACAGTACAGATACAGCTATATGGGTGTGTTTTTTTGTACCATATAAAATGTAAAATTCTTTTTACCATTAAATTAAAACATAAGTATGAAATGCATGAAAACCACAAAAAAAGAAGATGACTGTTTTAAAATATGCTTTTCTTTTCACAATAATGTCATCTATATCACATTAAATCCCATTTTGGCCATGGTGTTAAAAATGGCCCATATATCCTTTATAAAGCTCAAGTGACAGTTTTAAGAGTGAGTCTTAAATGCTGTCTTCCACAGGTTATTCAGTTCTTGAAGAGAGGAAGCTGCTGAACCATGATGACTACACAGTGGTGACAGGGGCTCCCAGGGCTGAGTCCAAGGGTTCTGTGATGTTAGGGAAAAAGACTGACAAAGGCATTGAAATGGTGCTTATCATCCCCGGGGAACAAGTGGGCTCGTACTTCGGGAGCAGCCTGGCTGTCACCGACCTCAACAATGATGAGTATGTCTCTGCACACTAGATATTGTTATTATGGAAAACTGAGAACAGTGAAAATAGGAAAATCGTCAGGCTCATCTGTTCTTATATAGTTGTTTATACTTGCTTGGACCTTATACTACATCATGCACAAGGACAAAGACCTTTTGTTGTTGTTTCTGTTCCAAAAGCTGAAAAAGCATTTTTTCCAACAAAAATCTCTGATTGACATAAAATTATAATGACATGTATTTTTCATTTGTGGTGAAATGGGTTGCAAATGGCATCACATTATTTCAGAAATACTGTTTCTAGCTTTTCACCTAATGCAATTTTTGAAGTGCAAGCCACACAGCTAGAGGAGGACAAAAGGAAGTGTTATGATTGCATGGATGAATGGTTTACCTGTTACTGTATCTTGTCTATCTTGAGATGTGAGCTGCTCTAGTGTTCTGCAGCTATGATCTGCTGTGTTATGTGAAGAATGCATGACACTGATGTGTGAGCAGGGTTGAAAATCTGTCCTTTCAGCAGCTCAGATAAGGTGTTTGTCATTATGTCACGGCAAAATCACGTGTCTTCCTTTGATAAAATCAATGATGAAACCTTGTAGGGCCAGAATGATTTTAGTGAATGTGTCTATTTAAGATCAAAAGAATATGACATTTTTAAATGCTATGTGTATGTGTGTGTGTGTGTGTGTGTGTGTGTGTGTGTGCGTGCGTGCGTGCGTGCGTGCGTGCGTATGTGCGTGTGTGTGTGTGTGTGTGTCTGTGTGTGTGCATATTAATGTCTAATTTAGTGGATGTTTCCTTTGCCTTTTCCAGTTGGAATGACTTAATTGTTGGTGCTCCATATTACTTTGACCGTACAAAGGATGAGGGAGGAGCAGTGTACATCTACATGAATGAGAATGGCTCTTTCCAGAAAACTCCCACTACAGTATTGAAGGGTCCAGCAACATCTGCGTTCGGCTTTGCAGTGGCTGCAATTGGTGATATCAACCAAGATGGATTCCAAGGTACAATTCTGAACACAACATTTATTTTACAATTGCGCAATATATTTTCCCAGAGGCCTTTACTTTCTTCAAAGTTAAAAGGCCCAAAATACACCCACAAAATACACCCACACTGCAGGTTCATTGATGTACACTTCAAGTTAAACTCTATTTTATGGCATGTTTCTGCTAATTGTCTAACTTCACTATATGCTAAATTTAGAGGAAGCGCATTCAGTAAAGAGGAAGCATCGAATTCCCAATTATGTCGTTTGTATGTTTCTTATGTGTTGTTGATAAGCTATTATTTCAGCAGAGAAATGTAATAGGCCAAATCCTCAAAGCTTTAAAAAATAAATTGCAGCAGTTGTCATTCTCTAGTCCTTATATAGTGTTATGCTGCCATCTACAGGAGTATCACTACCTTTACACAGTCGTCCACTGGTTTCTTTTCAGCTGCCAGCCCTAGTATGTTTCTTTGTGATAGCTCACCCCCTTTCTTATGTCTGCAGACTTTGCAGTGGGAGCTCCATTCCAAGGCACAGGAAAGGTTTACATATGGATGGGGAGTAAAAATGGAATCTCCGAGAAGCCCAGTCAGGTAACCTCTCACCTGGTGTAACTGACAGTTCAGACTCTCTCTTAAAGAGGCAGGTTTATTATCATGGTCTCTCCTATGTCATTGTTGCCCTCTATAGGTCATTGAGGGTAAGTCAGTGGGTAATGGAGGTTTCCAGACCTTTGGCTACTCCATCAATGGGGGGATGGACATGGATAACAACAATTACCCTGACATCTTGGTTGGCTCTCTTGATGATCGGATTGCCCTGCTCAGGTAGAAATAGTAAAAAACCAGTAACACAAAAAACAGTAAATATTATATAATAATGTACATGCAGACACATTATGTGAAGGATATTCTCAACTTTTGCCAGTTTAATAATGATGTTTTATAACTTAAATCCAGACTGATTACCTTTTTTTGTTTGTGTGTTTTCAGGGCTCGACCAGTCGTTCACCTAACTAAGAACTTCACTGTCGGGCCAAATATTGTAGATCCTAATAAGTGTCTTGGAAATAAACCATGGTGAGAATTCTCTTCCGTGCACCTAATTCTGATACTGACTTAATCAGTTTTTGTTCAAAGATTAATTGATTTCTCTTTGTTTTTCACAGCATTACAGCAAAAATATGCATGTCTTTCACTCTAAGCACCGGAAATAAGGACTTCAAGGAAAAAATCAGTAAGCAGCATCCCTTTACTTCAGTTATTTAATTAATTGCTTAATTTAAAGGCAATTATACTTGTTTTCTGGTGGACATGTTGCATCTTTATATAATGTGCTGTATGTGTTTCCACTTTATGAAGCGGTGAAATACACAGTGGAGGCCGACGAGAAGAGAAGAAGCCCCCGTGTTTATTTTCTGGACAATATTGAGAATACACACTCAGGCTCCCTGAGCCTGTCAGCCTCCAAACCCAAGTGTCATGATGTGAAGCTAGCAGTAGTGGTAAGGACTCAGTATAATTCTATTTTGTTTGTATTGCTATGTGTGGTATAGGCATTTAAATTCTGCTCTTGTCCAGTAGCACTTACTAAGACTAATATAAGATTCTTGGATGAGTTTACAGACACCTGTGAGAGACAAACTGGAGCCAGTGGTCTTTTCCCTCAAAATGTCCTTAAATGAACAAAAACCTAAAGTTAGGCGCTCCCTGCAGAACCTGGACTTTTTCCCAATTATCAGCAAGGAGCAGAAACTCACACAGAGAACTGAGGTTGGTCCATAAGTGGCATTTCATTATGTAGATAGATAGTAAAGAACATGTTGATGTGATATTATCTGTTCCATTTCCTGCAGATACACTTTCAGAAGGAATGTGGCTCGGACAACAAATGTACCAGTAACCTGCAGCTGAAAGCCCAGTTTGTTGATGATAACAAAAAGCCTTACCCCAGGTGAAATGAAATTTTGAATAGTGAAACCTTCTTCTTCACTATGATGAATATTTTTTTCATGCCTTACAATAAAAAGAAGTCAGTGTTTTTCTCAGAAGTGTGGTAAGCTTTATGAAGAGGAAAGTTAGACTGTCTAAAGGAATGTACTCAGAAATGCAAACATAACCAGAAAGCCTTTCTGAAATCAATACAAATATCTTTTTTTTTTAGCTGTTACTGTTGCAGTGTAGCATAAAATAGCAGCCAAAGCCTTGGTATATCCTAAATGTGTTTATTTACCAAAACTATTACAATTAAGGACATGAATTAAAAATTGCATGTCCATGTTTTGCTGTGTCCAGGCAGGGAAAATTCCAAGTACTTCAGTTCAACAGCAGTATGAAGAAAATATGGCTGATGGTGGAGGTGACCAACTTTCCTTCTCCAGGGAAGCTGGCCGAGGACGCCCACCAGGCCATACTCAATGTCACCATTCCTGATGCCCTAATATACTCTGGTGTCAGGTCGTCAGCGGTACGTCCACTGGAGGGCAGTAGATGACAAATTTAGGGTGGATGCTTGGGAATATCTATATAACAGTTGATTTTAAGTGTTAAAAATCTTTTTTCTAACACAGTATTGAATTGATGTAAAAAAATATATATCTTGGACTGCTATTTTCTGACACTGTTCCTACTGCACTTACTCATGTATATCCAGTCTCTTGAACTGCTAAATTGAATAATTTTAATATGTTGTGTGTTTAGGACCACGATGTAGAATGCACTTTTAAAGACACAGTGACACAGTGTGAGTTAGGGAATCCACTTAAAGGAAATGAGAAGGTAAGTTTAAATATTCGTCTTTGACTTTCTCTCTTTGGGCTTTTTTTACCCCAAAAAAACAAACTTGTCACACATTTCATTCTCTTGTTGTCTTAATTAGGTGTTATTCCACCTCGTGTTTGAGACATCAGGGATCGATTTGTACACAGAAGAGGTTGAGGCTGATCTGCTTCTGTCCACGTGAGTCTCTAACATTAACGCATCATCATATTTCATTTACAGTTGTACAGCAATTTGGAGCGTATTCTTAATTCAACTTTTTACATACAACATTTATTTATGTTTATGCATGTCCTTGTGTTCGTAGTGTAAAAATGTAGGTTGCATTTGGATTTTCAGTGGTAATTTCTTATTTTTCATGGCTCTAAAATAATCTTATGAATATTACACTGGCACATGTTGTTGCATGTTTCTTCAGTCTTAGCGAACAAAATGACCTGAAACCCGTGGCTGTGGGCCTGCTGATTGAGAGCACCATCTTCCCCTCCATCTCTGTGTGAGTGCCATTGCTTAACAACTCTTGACGTAGCGCATGTACAGCACAGTAAAGAGCACAAAAATTCCATGGTCACCGAAGTAACATCATATTATCTTCCACCCTAGTTTCTACTTGCGTAGTGTACAATCATGTCTAACTCTTACCCTGTACAGAGAGAGGCATACAGTGCGAGCACAATTTGGTGGGACGGTGATGGGCGAGTCAGCCATGGTCAACACCAGTGACGTGGGCAGTCTGGTGGAGTTCACCTTCAATGTGAGTCACCTCCACCACTCAGACTATATTAGACCTCCAATACTGTATATTGCATCTAGAGTATGTGCCACTCACCCACATTTCCTTCATCTCCACCCTGTCTTTGACAGATTTTTTTTTATCCTTCAGAAGTTTAATATTGTGTGGGGAAGAGGTTGTTATGTGAGTTATGGTTTGTGGTGTAAGCAGGACCAGGGGTGGATACTATTTAAGTCACGAAGTCACAGTCAAGCCCTGGCTGTTATTTCACATTATCTGTTTGATTTCTACTGACGTTTGTGCTGCTGAATTTTTTCCAACACTAGGTAAACATGCGGGGTCAGCCATTAGGAGACTTGGGTACCCTGGCTGTGGAGTTTGAATGGCCTTCTGAGGTTCCCAATGGCAAGTGGCTGCTGTACCTGACTAAGATCATCATTAAGGGGCAATCGGAGACAGAATGTAAACCTCCTGGAGATGTTGTTAACCTGCTTAACCTAACTGTAAGGCTCCTTTTTAGACTTTGGTTTAGAGCCACAATATGAACTTTTTCCTGGAAAGCCAACTGAAGTGTATTAACTGTAATGTTTTCATTCCACTCTCTTGGTCAAGTTTGTTCCCACAGATTTTGGACACATTGAAACACTTTCCACACTGAGGGTGATGTAAACTAGAAACAGGCTCTGAGCATGCAGATTGTGAACATAGTTTATTTCAATGAAATCTAATTGAACCAATGGCAGTGATACATCCAGCAAACTGTGGGTTTATATTCAAACAGGGATTTTTGTAACATGTAATATATTACAGTTAAACCTATAGTCTGCTGCTAGCCTCACCCATGAAATATGCACATCCCAAAATATGCCATTATAAAAAATACTATAGACACAGTTGTCTATAAATACATCAGTTCTTTTAATGAAAGGCTTAGAAAAAAATTGCTGCATGACTTTCACACCAGTGTAATTATGTTGATTGTACCACACATATACTTTTGGGAAATATAACACTACACTTGATGAGTTTCACTGAGCTGGGCTGATTTAATTTACTTTGACTTTCCTGACTTGGAGTGTATTGTGCTGTTCACAGGCGTGTTACATGTGCTGTAAATCATCCTGACATTAGAGCAAACTGATGCAGCCTGAGCTGTCCAGAGTATATTTCAGCGGTAGAAAAGTGGTGTGAAAATGGTGTCAGTGCCAAACCACTGCTGTTCAGAAATACATTTTGGAAAAAAACATCAGTGTTGCCACATACAAACCTCACAGAGCCCCAAATAGAAAATCATGATGTGTGTGGCCTACATATAGACAGTGGAAATGACAATGCTATTCTGAGAATAATTTGGTAATGTCTTTATCAAAACCAGTAATTACCACTAGGCCTCTGATGTAATGTCTCCTCTGCTTCCCGCTTTCATTTTCCCCTTTGTCCCTCTCTTGTCTTCTAGTTGTCAGAGAGTGGATCCAAGCGCACAAAACGGCAGATCAAGGTGGATGATGTTGATAACATGGACCAGCCACGTATCCTTGAGCCACAGGCAGCGATAACACTGAACACAAAAAAAGAGAGCTACTTATTGGTAAGAAATGAATCTGCCAGAACAAGGATTGTGAACAGCTTTGAGCCATATATGAACAATCAGATTTTGAGGTAGAAAGTCTTCATATTTTCCCAGATCATTGAATTAAAATTTAAGAAATCACCATACTGCTATTAAGGTGCTATACTGGCCCTTTCAAAAGGTTCCAAGTGTTTAGAATTTACAGTGTACAGATTAAGTGTCTATATTTGCTCACTTGTATAATAGTGCTTCTTTCTCATTGTGTGTTGAAGGAATGCTCCAAGGGAACAGCACGATGTGTGACCTTTAGCTGTCCACTACTCAACATGACGAATTCAGCCAAGATTTATGTGCGGTCCCGTTTATGGAACAGTACAATGCTGGAGGTCAGCACACCAACTACAGCACACACACACACAGACACACACACACACACACATTATAATTAAATACAACTGTCCACGGCCTCTTCCTGTTTTAACAATAATGAGTGTAATCCTATTCATAATTTGCATGAATTAAATTGTGGTAGATTTTCATATGGGTAGAAGCAGGGTATCCTGTGCTCTCCTTTCTAAGCACTGTTGCTCAAGAATTATTCTTGAATGTTGAAAGGACACATATGGCAAGATTTTAGTGTGTCTCCTTGCAAAATCTTCCTAAACAATCTCTCCAAAGTATATTAAGTAACCTCTATAGCAGTAAGTACTTCCATTTGAAAGAGTGTGTCTGGATTCTGTGTTTCTACAAGTTTTGACTTCTTTGTGAAAATGTATTTAATGCTGTCTTTGTGTTCCTCCAGGACTATTCCAATGCTCTGCGGGTCATGGTTAGAGGTGAAGCCACACTGAAGCTCATTACAGATAAATCAAACATCAAAATGGACAGTCAGACCACCATGGTATGGGAGTTCTCATTGATGGCAATTATAATGACATTGTGTTCTCATCGATGGCAATTATGATGACATAATGATGATGGTGATTTTACTGGACTGTCTCCACTTTTCTTGTAGTTCTCTGTGGATATAGAACCAGTGGCGGGGGTAGAGACACCCTATGAGCTCCCATTATGGATCATCATTTCTGCAGCTGTAGCAGGAATTCTACTACTAGGAATCATCATTCTTATTCTTTGGAAGGTGAGAGCACAAATTACACCACATTAATTACTCTTGTACGTGAGCCTGCTCTAGTTCTGCAGATGTAAACATCTTTTGACATGTACTATTTTATTTCATTGCATCAAAGAACCTCACTGGATTCTATGATAGCTGCTGATCCCTTCATCTGACTGATCTATATTCATTTTACTCCATAATGAGCTGTTAGTCTAACCTTTGACTCACTCCCCCCCATGCTCCTCCTCCTCCACCCCCAGTGTGGCTTTTTCCAGAGAGCCAGCAGGAGGGAGATGTATGAGGCCAAGGCCCAGAAGGCTGAGATGAAGATCCAGCCCTCTGAGACAGAGAGGCTGACTGAGGACTACTGAGACCCCTATGGGTCCCCCTATGCAGTGGGGACCCAACAGCACACACCAGTGGGGCTTTTGGGTAACAACACCCCTTCCAATGGACTTTCTATGAATGCTACTAATGAACACGCTTATATGTGTGGGGTGTGATTCGACTTAAACCACTCTCTTTCTCTTCAGTTACTTGTAGTTACAGTATCTAACATTTCCTCTACTTCCCTTTCAGCCTAGTTTTGCATCTTGAACTGCAGAACACTTTATATCGTGTTTGTCTGTAATCTTTCTTTCCCATCTTATTCAGTGGGATATTGTGGGTCTCTCATTTCCCCAACTTGATTTTCCCCAGCTTCTGAATTCTAAATATTATTCTCTGTCCGTCATTAATCTCTCTTTAATGTCACCCCTCTCCCTCTCTTAACTCTACAGCTTGGATTCTTCAAGCGAGCCGTCTACTACCGGATAATGCCAAAGCACCAGGGGGTGAAAATTCGCAAGGCTGAGCGCTACCAGTTCAATCTGGGTTTTCAGCCTGAGGAGCCACAGAAAAAGTATTGGATCACTAACTGGACAGAGATGCAGCATTACTACTACTGAAGCCTTAACTTGGAACCTTGAACCACTCACTGTCACACTGTTTCGACACAGGCCAAACAAAGAACATTGGGCTTTGTCAAGCTACATGGATTCTTGAGTGCATGGACCAACTGCGGAGAATGCATTTGATTTGAACATAACATAACTGTTTGTACATATCTAGTAGATTTCGTCAACTTCTTCAGTGCAATATACTGAACAATTGTGATTCAGAGATTGTAATGTGTTATGTGTTTTTATTGAATGCAGTGTTGTAAATTGAATCAGGGTTGCATTCAAGAGTAAATTGTCGCAAATTGTTTTGATTAAGGTTTTTACATGCTCATGTTTGTGCATTTTCATTTCCTTCTGAATCCTCTGTGCACAGTTCCTGGTCATTTATCTTGTTTATTTCCGCCACGTCTGTTTGCCCTCTAATCAGAGGAATAAGTCTATTGATTTTCTCTGTGATTGTATATGTCTTTCCTGCTCTGTCACCAATCATCACTGTGTGGTCAGCAGTTGTAGCCTATGTATGGGTCTTAAACCAGTTGTTCTGGAGATCATTTTTCAAACTGCACTTAAAATATGTTGACCAGCGTCCACTGTGTTATTAGTGAACAAGCATCTTTATTGTATGTGAATCTCCACATCAGTGTTGGCAAGCATTAAGATTAGACTAGCACCTCATATGCAGTCGTGGTTGTGGCACTGACTTTTTATCCAGAAGATGATGGTACTCTTAAAGCTGAAAAAATAAATGTTTTTTTCTGGTTTAAGGTAATAAATACAGTGCGTACTAGTGTCGTGCACAGAGAAATTCCTTGATTATTGTGGATTAATTAATTTTAGGTTTTAGTTGCCCCATTGAGATTCCACTGCTGTAGCCTATAAGCAAACAATCCTACAACAATGTAAAAAAAACAAAACAAAAGCATCTTATCTGTAGGTAGACTTTACCGGCATATCTTGATGAGATGATGGGAGTACACTTAATCACTATTTATTATACACTCTCTTGCTTTATTACAATATTAAACCTATTTGGATATCTTTAAAAAGATCGCATACAGGGAGTCACAACACTGGATTCAATAATACCATATATTGTACTTGACTGGAGACTTTGTGTCGCTCCAGTCTAGATAGTTACGCTATAAATTGTACATAGTGACAAGTTATGATAAATTGACTATATGAATGAATGCATTATGTAATTGGTCTTTCTTTCACTGTCTCTCAGCTTTGTATTTTTTTAGTACGGGACAGTGAGCTGACATTTGGATTGTTTCCAAGCCATTGTGGCCCCTCTTTGAGGTCTACCTGCAGCACTGAAAATAGACTGGACCAAAAGAAGACAGTCTCTGATGGGAACAAAGTGTTGCATTACCACTCTGGTTTGTGTTACTTGACAGCCCACAGGTATTCTGCTGGGAGACTGAGATCTGTGGTCATTACAGAGGCTCAATTGACTCGGTTGAGTGAAGAGTAAAGTTGATGAACCAATGCACAAATTCTGTTTTCTGTGGTGGTGTTTTTGTTTTTTACTGTGCAGTTTCAATGTTATTAAATTGTTTTGAACAACCTTTGCAGTTTTAATTTGCTGCCAGGAATTATTTTGTGTTTTCCAGTGATTTCTCACATACTTGTCACACGTGATACACATATTACATATTCAGTTTCTTTATTGTAGAAATGCATGAGTCAACAAAAAGAAAATCAAATATTTAAAAATGTTTACACAATAAATTTACAAACATTCATTTTAAAACATTTCCTCCCTAAACATAAAAATATTACAAATAAATTACAGAATTGCAATGTTCCTTTGCATAGGCAAAATAATAATAATTGGACTCCAAGAGTGTACAATAAATTTACAAGATTAGATAGAGAGGCAGACCAAAAAGAAAAGCTAATTTGATCAGATGTACTGTACAGTACACAAAAAACACTGATATTCACATTAACATTAATACTGTGTCACTGATGACTAGTCCTTCTACTTCAGCTCCATTGTCGAAGAGGACCGCTGAGGCTTTCTTGACTTTCTGTACTTGTAGCCCAGTAGGATGGTGGCCAACAACAGCACCACGCCAAGGACAAGCAGGACCCACTGTCCGGCTAATGCAGCTGAGGGATCCAAACTCATACCCAGGAAGTCCACTGTATTAGCCTTAACTTCAGCTGCTGGATACACATAAAATACAGAGTCATTAACAAGCTGGGCAGACTCACTCACTCATAGTCAACAAGCCACAGATTCTCCATAAGGTGGAGCAACTTTATTTAGATGTCACCACCTACAGGAAAGAAAAATAATAACTGCCACAATTCTGATACTTAAAGCAACTGCAGCACTGGCAGTTTTTTAAACAGTTTGTCTTGTTTCATTGCATTATGTGCGTTTATGCTTCTGTGCATTTTTGCAAGACTTAAGGGTTAAAAGAAAATTAAATCCCGGAGGGTATGAAATAAAATTCACTATGTGGCTGTAAAACATGAAATGCTATTTCTAGTATATTTTTTAAAAGACATAATTTTTTGATAAATGAAGTCTGCCTCTTTCTGATTGCAAAGTAATCAGGAGGATAGAGGACGACACAATAACACTCTACTAGTGTGACCGCTGTGCTCTTCATATATTCAGCAGTAGATATTCTCTGACTAACAAGACTCTTTTGTGTGCAGCTGTAAAATTTAAAACTTCAAATAAACAACAGCTAAACAGCTGTTAAAAAGTGCATTTACCTCCAAGAGTGTGTCAAAATTAAACAGATGATTGTCTGAGGCTGGTTTTGGGTGCTGTGTTTCAGTGACACAGTTATATTAATGCCACATAATAAGCTAAATCTTCAAAGGCGTCCTTCCCTTCCTTTTTATTCTTGTCACAGTTATTCAATTCTGCACTCCTCTCTTAATCTTTTAAACAACAGCTGAGCTCTTTTTCCCCATTATCTCTATCACTTTTTTTCCTTCTGTTTCTAAGACCCTTATCAGTCTAATCTGTACACATACTTTCAGCAGGATCTCATTAGTAAAGCGAGAAGAGCAGAGCAATGATTTCAGTGTAAGCAGCATCAGAGGAGAAAAAAATAAGCCTCTGTGTAGAGACACTGTGTTTCATGATATGTGGATGCATGAAAGTGTTGAACGTACTTTCTGTCTGTACAGGTTTCCAGTCGTAATCAGGCCACCCGCGAACCTCTTGGTTTTTGTTGTTCTCCTTCTCCAGCCATTCAATGAGAGGTTGGAAATACTCCATGAGAGGCTGGGCACTCATTTTGGGCTGGCCGGTTATCATGGTCAGAGCTTCGGGCCAGGGCTTGCTAAATCCCAGCTTCATCACATCACTGCAAACAGCACAGGTCAGAGAGAAGGTCAGAGAGACAAGAATCAGTTGCAAGAGATAATTAAACACATGGCATGAAACATGTTCTCATCAGCTGCCAATCTGACAGATACTAAAATGTTTTGGTATCATGCATAGTAACATGGTTTCCAATAAATCATTCTTTTTTTTTGTTAAAACAGTAATCAATATGTATGTATGAGACCTGAGACACTTTTTTTTACCAGTGGTTGTACATCATTCCCTGACTAAGTTATTTGTGGGTGGTCACACCTGAGTGTAGGTTTGTGTAGTGTGTACTAACCCCAGCAGCTTCCCAGCTTCTTTAGATTGGTAGATATCACAGGTATGTAGGGGCCCATTTTGATTGGCAGCTTGACATAGAGCCTTGTGGAACTGAAACTGGATGATAAAGCTGACGAAGTACCTGATAGGAGACAATTTAATATCTGGAGTCATGACTGCTGCTTCATAACAGCAGAAAGCAGAGAATCCCAGTAAAGCCAAACAAACAAACAAAACAAACAAAAACAGGTAGTGTCACATCAGCCATTCATGATTGGTGATTGACTTTTTTTTTTTTTTTTTGAGCCACATGACCTAGACCACATTATCTTTTATGGTTTAGGTCCACATATTTATCTTATCTATGTAAAGTTGATTGGAATGTGCCGACGCAGTTATCAATTTATCTGTGTTCAGTTATCAGGAGGAATGTTTTGTTTTCCTGAATCAGGGAAACATACCTCACGTAAGGCACATTAGCAGGGATGTGGAACTTCGCGCCTGGGTCGAAGTCATCCTCGGTACGGGTTACAGGTGGACACAATCCTTGGTACTTCATTCTGCAAAGTAAAGGAAAAGAATAATTATAAGTGAACTGGTATTTGAACTAGTATATCATTCAGAAATACCATCAATTGTTTATTACTTAATGAATCAACCATTTACTCATTAACTACAATTTAGTCATTCATTTTCATTCCTGATGTTGGACATTTACCTGAGGTTCCACCATTCTTTGTTGTACTCAGTTGATGGAATGCGCCCATCAAATACTTTCCATCTCCACTGGTCCATCAGGTAGCCAAAAGGCAGAAAGGCAATCTTGTCAAGTGCCATGCTCATTAGGAAGTTGATATCACTTTCTACAAGTGGGATCAAAAACACCAAAATCTTGAGCTGTACATGTAAGTTTTTCTCAACCACACCAAACAAAAGCATATGCCCGCTGCAATTAGTCACTC
>JANJYQ010058996.1:12792-24987 GCA_024605255.1 Rastrelliger kanagurta | reverse complement strand
TGTGTGTGTGTGTGTGTGTGTGTGTGTGTGTGTGTGTGTGTGTGTGTGTGTGTGGTGTATAATTTGGCATGTGGAACGTAGGCTGACATTTCCTCAAACATGCCACATGAGCTACTATTCAACTTAAAATGAGTTCAGAAAAACTTTCCCATGGGGGTGGGGGTATGATTATGAGGGAGCCAGTTTAAAATAAATGCAGACATGAAAACACACAGTAAGTCTGAGACAGCAATAAAGCATTTACTACTCAATAGCATAGCCTCTTGGATGATATTCTCCACAGCCACAACACACTTTATGTCTCTAATGGAAAGGTGATTTATTAGATTTGCATGCTGCTGCATCTCCTCTCTCTGCATGTGGAGACAATATACAAATAGTAGTGTTACTGATGTATCTATTAAAAGCATGTGGTTTAAATGCCAGTTTAAAAATAAATTCTCACTAAAACTAAAAGTAAAGTTGACTTAACAAATAACCTTCAGTGTATAAAATGACTTCCTGCCCTTCCATCTGCTACATATCTTATCATACACTAACATGCATATAGGCAGCACTGTTAATAGCTAATTTTGGCTGAAGGGAGTCAAGATATGGACATACTTTAAGAAGAAAGGCAAGCAGAAGAGCTTTTATCACCTCAGTGTTTATGTTCGAGGGAATGGAAACAAAAAGCTGACTCAGCACCTGCCTTTTCATTGGCTTTCTCATCAACATGGATTATGTCCTCTGGGAAGTTTTTTATCAAACCTCAAGCCTCAGCTTGGAAGCAGCTTTCACTTTGCTGTCGATTTGTGTGCGTGTGTCACAGTTCATCTTATAACTGTTTTATGTCAGATGTGACTATGTTTTTTACGGGTCTACGAACTCTGCATTTACTTTGTGAGTTTACAAGGAAAGAGAAAATACCTTACAGCACTCATAGAGAAAATAACTGTCCTGAGGCGAAGCACCACCTTGGTTTGCTGTGATTTTTTTTGCTCTGTTTAGTTTTCACCTTAGCTAACTTAATCTAACATTAGCAGTGACTTGGAGGTAAAACTCATACTGTAACTGTGGGAAATTCCCAGGGGAATTAGTCTATTGGCTCCTTTCTAACAGGCTTAGTTTCCACAAAATGATTTCTTCACTAATGTTAAACACTGCTATCATGCCAGCTGCAACAAGATGTTTTTTACTCTTTCAGTTCTGATATAACAGTAAACATACAGCAGGTTACTTGGACTGTTATCACAGGAGTTTAAGAATTTACATATAAAAATGAGATTATTTTCTTTGGGCTGTGAATCCCAATAGTCTACTTCAACCCTCATTTTTACATCACTCCTTTTACATTTTATTTGAATATAAACTCTGGATATTACACTAGCTTTGCACTTGCCACTTAATAAATAACTGAAATTGCAACTACTGTGCCAATAGCTTGAGGAGTTGTGCACTTTCCATTTGTAGCGCAGTTGTCTTTTGTTGAGCCGGAGGTTAGGAAAACTAATAAGTAGAGCATATAATGGTCTCATCCACATTATTAAGAATTCCTTCCTGCAGACAGGGGAGTTCATTGTGGTTCAAATGATGCTTATAGTAATTACACTCTGACAAAAGAAAAATAACAGCAGCCGAGGAGATAACAGTGAGAGTAGTGCCCACCATTTGATGAGTGCTTGGCGTTGCAGAAAAAGCAGTGAGAGAGACAAAATGAGCAGTAGTAAAAGCAACACTTGTCCTTGTGCCCTACTTCTCTCGGCTGCAAACAAAAACAATTACAATGGCTGGCTAACCAGGGATATTTTCAGATAACTTAGAAGCTAGGTATGGCCTGATGTTCATAAAATCACAACACTACAGAGCTCAGTTATCCACAACCCACCTTTTATGACTGTTAACTCCCATTTTCAACCTTTGCACTGTTTGAGCAAGACCTGCAGGTAAAGTTCAGACTGCCTCGATAACAATATGAAACAATGATAGCTATAGAAAGATGGTTTCACTGAAGGAGAGGGGGCAGTCAAATAAACTTTGTCTGCATGTGTGAGTTGTTGCTGTATTGTAGTGTTGCTGTCAGTCCGTGCCTGAGCAGTGCCAGTTGGCTTTTGTCCTCATTTCTGCTTCTTTGTTGTATTCCTTACATATCATATCATGTTTTTTGTGCAATGTGTAATTATTTGCACTGTTTGATGTCGAATCTCTGAGTTAAATATTTTCCAAATCTTGAGGTGAATGTATATAAAATACTAAAATACAAGTTGGAGCGGATTTGGACTTAAACATGGTGTATTTGTATTAGAGTTTCCATTTCAAGTAAAGAACAAGGAAAAATAAATGAAATCCCACTACTACTGTTTTGTTTATGCAGCCTGAGGAAGCTACCTCTTGACAGGCTTGAGGGGGCTGGCCAATCAGAATAGAGATAGCTCAACAGGAAGAGGGCCGTAAACAGACAGAAACTAGAATGTCATGTTTCAGAACTGATGCCTGCAGTCAGTCTAAGATGAACACAGAAGGTTTTTTTTTTTAAAAAAAAACCCCAAACAAACAAAAATAAACAAAACAAAACAAAAAAAAGCCCTGTAAATCATGCAGATATTCTAGTGAGACACCACAATATCTAGACTTAGAAACATGATACATCTCCTTTTAAATATTATACTAAAGATTTTTTGGATGTTGGCACTAGACAGAACCTCTATAACATTTATGAGGAAACTATTATACATCTATGCTTAATTGATACAATAAATATGGTGAGCTTGTATATTTTATGCAATATACATAAACTTCCTAAATAGGTGGATCACAGGATGGTGGTGTAGGAACTTGTTACTTCTAGGCCACATACACTTAGAATGCATGTACAGTGAAGTAGGAGTGATCTGGTGTCCAGCATTTACACTTTGACATGGAAATATTTGCATATTTGTAGAATCTGGTATGTGAGCTTTTTTTTCTGAAAAAAACATGTCAGACAAAAATGATTATTCAAAGTAGAGTATTTTCATATGTCTTAAAACGTGTCTGGAGGGCATCTTTAAGTTGTGGATTTAAGTGTTTTGGGACTCAGCTCAGATGCTGAGAGTAAAGTTAAATATTGTCACACTCAATCCAGTCAGTGAAATTTGTGGAAGTTAGAGTACATTCTTGCATATATTTAGCCGAGTTGA
Source organism: Rastrelliger kanagurta (assembly GCA_024605255.1). NCBI lineage: Eukaryota > Metazoa > Chordata > Actinopteri > Scombriformes > Scombridae > Rastrelliger > Rastrelliger kanagurta. Next base: position 21,829 of record JANJYQ010058996.1, on the reverse strand, counting down.
CAAGTCAAAGTCAGTTCCACTGACCTCTATCATTTTGAGCAATGGTTATTCTGCCCTCATCTCATAACATACACAACCATTTTAAGTGACTCATTTTAAGGTTACTTTAATGTCAGATCACTGCTGATGCCCTTGTGGGAATAATTGGACCATAATTACCATTTAACTTACTGCAGAGATTTACCCCTTTCGCTTCAATACAGCTTAATAATTGGCTTAGGTTAGTGTGCTCAAAGCTGGGGCTTTAGCTCTGTATTTGACTGTATTAGTCTTTATTGCTCTGGCACAAATCCCTGGCTAATAAAAGCACATTTTTGTGTTTTTATTCAGCACTCACATTCCAACAGTAAACTTGGTGTCATGTCAGCTCCCTGGCTTGTGCAGTCTGGATGGTACGGTGTTACCGCAGAGTATTTACTTTATTATTTACTGTATTTTGGTATGAAGGTTTTAGAAACTTTGCAGATCTTTGTCCTCCAGCAAGTTCCATATTACATACAGAACCGAACAAAAGTTTGGACACACCCTCCTATTCCCTTGCATGCAAGTACGTGAAGTGTGTTAAACTGTTTAATGGTGTATTCTCACCAAATGATCTGAGCAGTACAAGTTGGTACTGGTATTTTGAGACTTTCAGAGGTCATTGGAATATTTTTGTGGCTGAGAAATTAGCTTTATTGATATTACTGAATTCCTTCAAAGGTCAGGTGGAGAGTCACTTGTAGAGCTTAAATGTCTTACTCAAGGCCACTCCAGCAGGGTGACAAGTGTCAATCAAGAAGTGTCCTGTAGCAGAGAATATTTTAGTTCTCTATTTCTCTTTGCTAGTGAGAAATGAGGCCTGCAGTATAGAATGTAAGGACAGTTGTGACAGACTTGAACAACAAAAAAAGAGAAGAGAAAANNNNAAGGAGGGCAAGGGTTAGCAGACTGAAAGAAAGTGGTGGAGGAAGGGAGGGGGTGTATAGCTGTAAGCAAAGGCTGGAGTTGGAGCAGAGCAGGGTGCAGCTGAGCCTCTGGCAGGGACATAGCACTGAGGGCTTTATTGTGATTTGTAATTATGTGGTTTTCTGTGGGGCCTCAGTTTGGTGCGCTCCCACACTGAGGCTCTTTTTAGTCAGGGAATACTGAGTAGGAGAACAGAGGGAGGGTGGGGCTGGGGTCACTGTTAACTATTTCTGTTAAACCAAGAATGAGCAGACATGGCCGGAGCTCTGCTGGATCTGAGTCTTGAACTGAAGCCAAGCAAGAAGCTGTGACTCACAAGTAGTCAGATTTATATTTGAATGCAGCCTTAACGTGCTGGAAAAAGACAGCTTTCCTTTTCTCAGTTTCTCTTGCAAGATCAATATGTGTGTGTGTTTAGTAAGTTTGAACTGGACAACTGTACATTTGGACAATCGCAGAAATACAAGCCAATGGTTGAAAATAAAACCATCCATGACTAGAGAGGGTTGATATAAACGATTGGCAAGTACAGTTTATGCCTGATTCAGTAACTGAAAAACAGTTTATGTGTTTACAAGAAAAAAGTGAACAGGTGTGGGTTAAGATTGGCGACAAGAAAGAAGGTCACCATAGGAAGCTCTACATTGGTATTAAACAGCTGGCTGACACTAGTATCATTCATTTTAACAACCACCCACAGATGCTGTAAAATTAGAGATGGTATCAGTATCAGTTGGTCCACCACTTTCATCTCGACTGACATATTTTGACAACAATGCCTATTATCACAGAATTTTGTACTAGCATTCACAAACCACAGAGTATGAACCATATTGACTTATCCTGTTATCCTGGAACTGACTGCCCCACAGTATAATATAATCTCAAATGGATTGTGATTGATTATAAATTATGCAAATATTTTAATTCATGTGTCTGTCTTTGTTTCTTTTTTGTTGTAGTTTTTTTTTTTTTTGTTTACATTACAACAAGCTGGCGCAGCTTGAAGAGCTGTCAGCCAGTTGTGCGGTTTGCATGAGTGACTCTGGTCTGCAGTGGAGCGGCTCAGCTTCCTTCAGTCCTGTGTTTTCTAAGACCTGACTCTTTATTCTCTGCAGCATCTAGAGAAAGAGTGAGGATAGCTTTATTCAAACGTGGAGGAAAGGACAAATAGGTTTCAGCGACAAAAACAAACTTGAAAAAGAACAAAAACGAAACGAAGAAAAAAAAGTGTTGGCATATCTTCCAACAGAACATGAACAGATATAGTAAATATAATAGATAACATTTAAGAAATGATGAACAGGAGGGTAAAGGAAGGAGCTTGATGGGAGAGCAGAGGTGATAACAAAGTGTTGGAGTGTTGCTGTCAGTCAGTAGCTGAGCAATGCCAGTTAAGTTGAAGAGAGCAGACAGCTGTTAGAGACGGGGCAGGAGGAGCACAGCTTCATCAGAAGCCTGCATGCCACTTTAATTACAGTGCCCGCATGGCCAGACGTTTATTCCTCGAGGCTGCATATCTGAAATAGCCCATGATGTTTGTCGTGATTTATTTCATTGATCTCAGTTTATTTAGCCCCAATATTTTCAGCAGTAAATCCTTTTAAGGTAGTGGTCTCAGTTTGAGTTTGTCATTTTTAAGTCTTAAGATACTGTGTGTAGACAGTGATTCAGAGCTTTTCAGTGTATCTGCTTATCGATCTGTCTTCTTGGAGACTGCCCGTAAAAGCAGGCTGAGCCAAAGGCAAAGGGCCATGCATTGACTCAGTCCTGCCCATGAAGGCTGCCAGTTGCAGCAGGTTGATTTCCTGTTTTTCTGCTTTTTTCTTTTTTTCCCCCTGTAAAACACTGCATGCATTTATGCCTGCAACTCTGGTGCATTCATATGCAAAGAAATTGCAGATTAGATAAAGGAAGTACATGTAAGTTAAATTCAGTCTTGAAGTTGCCAGAGCACATTTTGGTTCTGTTTAACTCTATATTCTTAGGTCCCCTCGTTGTCACATAATGTGTTAAAGTGGATCCCCATTCTTAAGCAATCTCAGTGGTAGGCTAAAGCCTGTTGTGAAAAATGGCCTGCCCTTTCCACTCTAGTTTGATTAAAGTCTTTGGGGAAATGAAGCATCGAGACAACAGAGGATTCTGGACTGCAGCAGTGTGGGGGAGGGCTTTCATACTTTTCTCAAGGGGTCCCTAAATACAGCTTCTCTCATCTTTACAGGAGAAGAGTTTTGTTAACATTGTCACTTCTCAGTTACAGCTCACCACAGCCCAGACACGTGTAATCACAATGTTTTTTTTATCTCTGCATCTCAGCATTTTCATTAGCTCAGTCTCAAGTTGTGGTTCAGGAACAAGGACAAGATATTTTAGATTTACAATCTGGGAAGTGCAAGGCAGATCAGTGCTTGTTATGAAGTCTGCAGTGTTTAATGCTTATTTATGTTTTAAACTAATTCTGCAGTTCTAAAATGCTTTAAAATACACATGGGGAATGAAAATCCTTAAGCTGGGCCCAAACTTCAGAAGTTGTAAAATTGTAACCAATTATGAAATTGTATTTTAACATGCACATAAATTTAAACTTGACAGATTATGGTGCCAGAGTTAGCAATGCACCACATGTGATCACATGGGGTAGCAGATGTAAACAAAATGGAGCAAGAAACTACTTTAGAAAAGCTCTTCTCTTTGTCTTAATGGTTATAATATACCTTGGAAGACATGTTATGCCAACACTTGCCACACACTGAAAAACCTTTCCTCCACTCAGCTGTCCAATGCACCTGTGAAACAGCTTGTTGTATTTTCACAGTTTCCATTTGCACATTTACTCTGATTCACTTCCATAACCTTGTAGACTTGTTTCTCATACTGACTATTTTGATAATGACATGCTCATCCATATCTTAAATCCTTAAAATATCAGGGTGGCTCCAATGAATTTGCAAGCAGTTCCTAAGGTGTAAGATTGGCTCAGTAAATCTGGGCTGAACATCAGTACCAACAAAGGTCTCAGACCATGATGAGTATAGGGAGGGTCGAATCAGGGATAAACTGTCCCAAAACTCCTGCAGCCTGAGCTTGACTTTAAAGTGAGGAAGTAACGGACTGGGGCAGATTGTGTGTGTGTGTCATTACGAGTATAGGGAACAGGAAGGGCAGGGCCTGGGCTATGCAGCGTGTTTCCTGTGAGGCAGGAAGTGAGCAGGGTCAGACCACAGAAGCACTATAAGTTCTTGCTCTGAGCTGCTGCTACTGCCAAAATCCAAAATAAACAACCCATGGCGCCTCACTCTTTATTCTGATTAGACTGCTACATTCAGTTATGTCTTATTGGCCTGTTAACGCTACTGGTAGAAGGAGAAACTAAAGAGACAGTATATGACCGGCTGTATCAGATGCAGCAACCAAACAGCTGTTGTCTACATGCAGTCTTGTACCATTTTGGCTTTTCCTCATAGGCCTTTATGAATTCTTAAAGGGTAAACAAAACACATGCCTATGGTCCCTTGAACGACCACTGATCAGGTTGCTCTTGGCACTGAAGGTTCCTGAAGGTAACTATGCAAAAGAGCTAATAGTGTCAATGCAGCATGAGGGAGAGTAGGAACCTGACATTCGTCTGAGGATCAAACCGTGACCTTTACATGAAAAGAGAGGCGAATTAAAGGTGTGGAGAGATGGATGACTCAGCTGTTTGGACCAGGTCTGTTTACGCTGATATTAAGTAGTGGATTGGTTATGTGCTTCATTGCTTCCTTTTTGTTCTGTATTCACACAGAAGGCATTGCGTTAAGAAACTTTGTAGTTATCCAACACATTCTTGACTAATATGCCTCACTGCATAAACATTACTGTATCAATGATGGATCAAAATGTTCCTTTACCAGAAGTATATATCAAACATTAAGCCATCACATACTGGTCATAGACTAACTTGGAAACACTCAGTACTGTTACAGACATGCTTGATGTTCTGTACTAAGTTGTGTTTCAATCCTTCTCTGAAAATGTGATGCACAGGCTAGAATTAAATGAATGCGATGTATTTTTTTTTAATCTTATCCATATGTCGTTAGCCAGCTAAAAACAAAGTTTTTATCCCAAATCTACACAGCTAAGACTAAAAACCTTGAAGTATTATGTATTTAGCATAAATATTACATCAATAACTTTTCTGCCTTTTACATTTTCTTAAAGGCAGCCAACACATTGGAATTATAGTGCTGTCAAACTAACTGAGTACTTTCATTGGTCATAAATAACTGACCTTGTGGACCATAACACAAACCTTTTTTACACCAAAGTTGGTTTTATTATATTGCACTGTTTATCATAGAGCAATTCTGTCCTCACATAAAGGTTGCTCTGACAGTCCAGCTTTATTCTTTCTATTCTAAATCATTCTCTGCAGATTTATGGTTAGTATGGTACACAGAAATTTGAGTTATAGCAGCCATACTGCAGCTTGAATCTCTTAGACTCCTCCTGTGAGATCAGGACTTTTTCAAATTTGGAGTGCTCAGAGAAATAGCTCTTTAGTTTACAGGAGGGTCTTTCAAACATTAATTTCTAACAATTTTAAACAGCTCTTTAACAGAGCTTCCATACAGTGCAGTTTGGAAAAGTGCAACATTTTTTTTTGTACAGAAAACAGAGTAAACAGCCTGAAGTAATAGAAAATATGGCACATGAGAGAAAACAGTTTGTCATTCCTAAACAAACCACAGCGACGTCAACATGAATAAAATGGCTCTATATGGTTTAAAGAAAGGGAGATGCATCAAGATGGAAGACTGACGGCTTTGGGAAACATCGATTTCCTCTTCTGTAAAGTCTTAATGGTATAATTTGTTTATAAGGGCATACACAATGCATGTATGCTCTGTCATAGCTCAATACAGTTGCTGCTAAAATGGTCCTCTGAGTTAGAACAATAGACAAAAGAATACCCTCTGGAAGAATAAGCAAGATGTTATCCCTCTGCAGCTCTAGGATCAGCAGAACAGTGTTGTTTGGAAACCATAGTATTCACACATCAGGACTTCAAACTGAATGACAGCTGTGTTCAGTTTCTGCCTTAAAGCTGTCCTCATAAACTCTTGATTTCCAATATTTCCAAACCTCATATTCAATGTTGTTTTTTAATGCTTTAAGAGTCAAACACATGTTTAATTTTTCTGCTTCATTGTCAGAATGAAGAGAAAAATTATGAAAGATATCTGAGATGATGTTTGACTTTATTAAATGCATCTGTTGAACAAAAACATTTGACACATCACTTAAAGACATGGTTATTTTTTTGTAATGATTTGAGCTTTTTTTGTTGTGCAGTTGCAGTGGGTGATATCAAAAGTCTCTATATGTTGCATAACGTCCTCCATAAACTGGATTGAAAAGAACACAACATTTGATCTAAAAAATGTTAGTTTAGTGAATTTTAAAAAAAGTAACAAAGCTATCTATCAAAGTAATGAGAGTAAGGAAACAGGAGGAGCAGGACTACATGTTTAAATAAAGTTTTACAACCATGATTTATGATTGGCTGTTCAGAAAGGAGAAACAACTCCCTTCAAAAGCTCTTACATTTCCTTTAGTACCATATATAGTCGTGTTGTGACGTAACACAACAGCAAGTTATAACTTCCGTGACTGAGTTGTCATTTTTTCTCGGGCAGCCGTCATGTGCTATGCATTACAGGACCTATGATTCACTCTAGACCTGCGTTACCTACCCCCAATCAAGTCTATACACTTCAGAACACTGTCAAAGACCGCTACAGAGTTAATTTGTAACTTTGATTTATACTGTACCATCTAGTTCATTCTCACAAGGCAGCAAATGAAGAGACTGAATTACACCACTTGAAAAAATGTGTATATGCAAAGGGATAGCCGTGGTTAAAAAGGAGAGGAAGAGACAGGAGGAAAGAAATGAATCCAATTCCAGTGCTGACAAAAACGTTGTGGTTGCGCTGGGGAAAGGGTTGCATTTTTGGGGGGTAAAGCCTTGAGAGCCAATGGAGAATAAGTTTCAAAGGAACATAAGCATTCTGGCATTTGAAATGGTGTGTGTCAGCTTAACCTTCACTGAATGCAGCTTTTTCAGTTTGACTTTCTGTAGACCGTGTTAGAAAGGGGAAGGAGCTGAGCATTTTGGATCATTACATGGATGTCTTTCTTTTTCATATTTTCCTATGACGCCAACTTCCCTTTCAACAATGAACCACTGGCATTTTTTCCTTTTTAGAGTGAAGAACAATAAATTTGTAAATGTGTCTATGTGTAAATTCTGTAGTAATAACTTGCTGGAACAGTGAAACCAATTCTCATTTTTACAGGTTTAAGCTCACAATGCTTTAAAAGGAAGCTGAAAAGAGTTTGAGATCATAAGGTTGTAATAGAGATGAACAGGGAAATAAAAGAGCAACATTTGCATTCAATTCATTATCACCCCTGAGGTACCCTTGAGTCAAATACTTAACCCCTTACTGCTCAGTGACCTATAGTTTAAACTATGTTGAACTGGGCAGCTTCCAGTATGAGTGAGGAGCAGGACGCTCCTGGAAAAGAGCATTTGTGCTCAGTGAATCTACATCGGATAAATAAGGATTAAAAAGGGGGAAAAATCAACAGACACATGTACTCAGCAAAGAGACCTTATCTCAACCTTTTCTTTAAGCCATCTCCTGGATTAAACCAGAGGGCTCTGTCACCAGGCTGTGTTGTCAAGGAAATGTTTTCATTGTTCAGAAGTCAACTCAAGGTTTAGCAGCGTTAGTGAATTAAACTGCTTTGTCTGTTCATCTTTGACCCAATGGTTGATGGCAGTCTTCCACACACTGACTTCACTGAACTGTGTTTGTTAACGTTTGGAAAGCTCCAGATAGCTTAGGGTTTCAGCTCTCTGGTTACTATGACGATTATCACTGGAGCAGAGTGTGTTTTGAAAGCAAACATGTCTGTTTTGGCACTATAACCAGCGAGGAAGATGTCACTGACAGCATTGAAGGTGACTGTGCTTGCCTACATGTCCTTTTTAACCTGGATATTATGGTCAAAGTTATACCAAATTATGGTGTAATTTATGAGATTAAAATTTATGATACTTATGATGATTTTTACATATTTACAGGATTTCATGAGGATGTAAAATTCCATTTTAATTAAATTCCATTTGTTCCATTATGGTGGAATAGAGGCAGAAATATGCACTGACTGAAGTAATTTGTTGCATTCAAATGATTAAGTATTTACTGGCCCTTGAAAAACATTTAAATTCATATTCAGAATCTGCTTTCTGCCCTTCAGCTTAGATATGAGAGGTACTGTCACTGTGGGGTCCTGTCAGCCAGTGTTACTCTAATGTTAAGGTGAAGGAATCAACATGCCACTTACACCATGCTAGGTGCTAGCTAGTACCATGCCAAAATGTTGGCAAAAATAAACTATTTAACAGCGAGTGGATAGAAAAAAAAGTGCCACACACTGTCTTAGTAGGACCCACTTGGATTTGACAAATGATCTTTCCTAACAGTTATTTTCAGTTTGTGTATGTATTGTTTATTTGTAACCAACACAAAACGCAAAACATTGCAATTGAAAAGGAAAGAAAGAAGCACTATTTGAAGATTTTTTTTATTTCATATGTGTACAGTAACCAAATATATTTGCATTCTCTCAGCTGATCAGTTACCCTAGTCATCCTAAACCTGTTTCACACTAGAGTGTTCATCTGTCTCTCACTGAGCCTCTGGCACTCGCTCTTTCCTAGTCCAGGGCCATCACTCTGGTCAGCTGCAGAGAGAGGAACCTGAAAGGAAGTGGCATAAACAAAAGGAAAGTAAGCCAAACAAAGCTGCAACGAGGCTTTGGTAGACATGCTTTTTCAGGGGCAGTGTGCACACAAAGAGCTCTCTGTGTGAGTGGTAGTGCTCCGTATTCCTGTGGAGCTCTCACTTAGCCACACACTCACAGACCAGCAGAGTAGCCATGAACTGTATGAATGTGAATGCATCTCAAAGTACTCTTTTTTTTTTAGTGTTAAAATACTTGTTACATCACCAGTATTAAATTAAAGTACCAT
>JANJYQ010058996.1:0-12762 GCA_024605255.1 Rastrelliger kanagurta | reverse complement strand
CACACACACACACACACACACACACACACACACACACACACACACACACACACACAAATGGCAGGTAAAATAGCAAATTTGACTTCAGCATACCATATTTCAGATAAAACCACATCAAACTGTTTTCTTTATCTGGCTCTTTGGTTACATGCCTAATATTCTGAATTCCAAAAATACTGTAAGAATTTCTGCCTTAAAGTCAGTATTGGAGGTTAATTTGCAATCATTTCACGAAGTCTTAGTGTACCTTCAGCCCATGTGGATTCCATTCAAGTGGTATTAGAATGAAATGTGTATATCATCAGGTGACTGTGGCTGTGTTGATCCTATTTCAGTTAATTTATGTTTCTAATCTGGTTATGATCTGCTGACTGTATTTGTATTTCCCTGCTTCTGTCGGCACTTGCACCTCAAGACTACAGTAAACATTATTAACATACGTAGATAACCTGTCTCAGATCTCATGGACCACTTCAGTTGCAGAAGTCTGTAGTGGTGAGACTACCAAAGTAGTAGATGCTTGATGACACCTATGCTTTCTAAAACTTGTCAATTTGTGCTGCACGAAAGAGATAATCTTCTGCTTCTGCTTTTCTATTTCTCTCTCACAATCCCTATTTTTCCTGACATGTGCTGTAGTTTATACTGACAGATAAGAGTATAGTCTACAAGTTATTATGGATCAGTCTTTTGAAATGTCAATGAAATTTATGTTTCTATTCTAATGTAACGTCAAAGCAGGACGGCAGTAGTACACAGTCCTTGGAGATGATATAAAGTCAATGTTTTGCTCAATTCTTGGTAGTTTTTAGCAAGACAACTTTTTGTAAATTGAGTCATATTTTGGGAAGAAGCTGTCAGCTGGCAAGTTCAGACTAGGTCCACAGTCCCCCTCCCTTTGCCTACTTACAGTATCCATATCAAAGATGGTTAAGTGCTTTTTCCCCCCTAACTTTCTAAAAAAAAAAAAAAAAAAAAACTGCCAAAAAAGCACAGGAAACAAAAATGAGAGAAAGACCAGGCTTTTTGCAGTGAAAGTATCCCAGGGCAAAGAATTGAGTACATCAGAAAAATCCTTTTGACTTTTAGGTTGAGGGGGCTAGCTGATGTTGCAATGCATCAACTAAAAAATACAAGTGACATACATTTATTTAAAAGTTAAGCAACACATTTTTTTTTACAAAGTTTGTCAAAAATAACTGTAGAAGGAAAGTTCAACTGTCACCTACCAGGTTTGAATCATTGAAAGGGCAGAGCCTGTCTAATGAACCTGCAGAAGTGACTGCGGGCTTTGAAACAGTGTCACTATCAGTCATCCTGCTGTTATGTCTTGTCTTTCATGGTTTCATAGTGAGCAGTTGACAGTTAATGACCCACTGACTGGTGAGGACAACTCAAGGTTGTTTTTGGACTGCTTATTGGTCTTGTGAAAATTCAAGATTCTTTTGGGTTCAGATTGTCATTAGCTTCAAGTGGGACAGCTTCTATAGTTGATGAGCTGCAAGAGTCCCTTAAAGACAACAGCATGTCAGCAATGTCATTGTGTGTGTCTGTGTTCATGTCAGAATCAGAATCAGAAATCACTTTATTGACCCCTAAGGGAAATTTGACTCCATGCCATTACTGCAATTGCAAGAACCACACACCATACATACAGAATACACACAAGAAAAGACACGGGACATTAACACATGGATCCTCTCTATAATGCTTAATAATACATGTAATTGCACCGTCCCATTAAAGTATTAAAGTACCTTATCTGTACATACATTTCTTTCATTTGCCAACATTGCACAACATAATTTAAAAAAAAAAATCAATAAAAGCAGCTCATTCACCTAAAAACAGTAAGTTAAAACTTTGACCATAAAATATTATGTCCATAGAACAATAAAGGCAGAATACTGTGCTCGACACCATGTATAAAACATAATGTACTGTAAGATTGTATAAGTACGAGATAAAAGTACACAAATTAATACAATAAAAAGAACAATTGATAATTGCACACCAAAGGGACAAAGGGAGAGGGAGAAGAAGAAGAAGGAGGGACTCCCAAATGTGTGGCAGTAATTTGTTTAAAAGTGCAATAGAAGTAGGGAGGAATGAGAGCTTGTAGCGATTATATTTGCATCTGCTTGCTCTATAGCATCTCCCTAAAGGAAGTATTTCATATTCTGAGAAGAGAGCATGAAAAGGATCCTGCTGTATTTTTTGAGCCTGTTTGACCACAATGTTCTCAAAGATAGAATTTAGGGATGCTGAGTCTTTTTTCTCGATCACTTTCAGGGCAACTTTCACCTGTTTTCCTAGTGTAGCTTTGCTCTGGACAGTGAGGGGGCCAAACCAGGATTTCACCCCATATCTAATTACACAAACTAGTGCAGCATTATAAAAAGTGGTCATAATATTTATGCTCATACCAAACAGTCTTAATCTGCAGAGAAAGTGCAGTCTTTGAGCCAATTTTGCACAAATTGCATCTACCTGCATGTTCCATTTCATTAAATTGTGCAGGTAGATACCAAGATACTTACAAGTGACAACCTGCTCAATTAAGCTGTTCAGTGGTGACTGGGTCACGGACTGTAACCTTCTTGGGGTCAAATACCATCTCCTTGGTTTTGTTTGTGTTGAGAATCAAATGTTTACTTTCACACCAGACATGTAAGGAGTCAATCTCTGTAAAGTAACCAGGGGGAATGTCCCCAGCATTTAACAGAATTAAAATAATGGTGTAGTCTGAACATAACGGAAGTTATGACGGAAGTTGTTAGGCTGACTGCTTCTACATTCATTCGTGTACAGTGTGAATAAAAAAGGCACCCCTGAGGAACCCCTGTATTACAGTATTTAGCCATAGAATGTGCCATTCACATTAACTTGCTGTGACCTGTCAGTTAGAAGTGAATAAAACCATTTTATGATCCAATTATACTTCAAAGCTTTAACACAGTAACAGAAACAGGAAATCTCTCTCCTGTGCAAGCGCACGTTAGTTAAGACTCAAGAAGGCATCATATGCAAACTTGAGAAGTTCTGTGGTTCTTCTGTATAATTTAATATTTAATGTAAGACTTCTTTATCGTAAGAAATTTGCTAGTGAATGAAGACTACATACATTTTACTAACTCTGTTTTTATATTACTTTGGCTTGTGGTTAGCATATTGGGCATATAGTGATTCTATAATACTTGCTTAGTGGTTAATGCTGTCTCGCTGTCACATTTCAAAGGCCTTGAGGAGTCACTCCTTTCTGAGCCCTCACTGTAAGCGAGCATCGGTGCGGATTTAGGGTAAGGAAATTACCCACAATGCAATAAATTGTCATGTTTAGCCAGAAGTTGAAAACATGGACAAACAACCAGACAAAGTTGTCATGGTAATGTGATCTAAATGTTAGTGCTGTCCCATTCCTATTAATGCCAATCTGAGCACGTGTGGCATCTCACACTTATTTACTAGTGGCTCAGATCAGTTAAGTCTGTGAGTGCTTAGGGCTTGAGTTGTTAGGGCTCACTTTGGGATTGGGCCATTGCCTCCACTGTTCTGAGGTCATACATTGTGAGCTTTGCCGCCTTCACTGCAGTGACATGAAGCAGCTGCCAGGCAGTTTGCCATCTCAGCGATCACAGAGCATTTACATATAGGCTAGTATCAGCATTAGAGAAAAACATGGCAACACTATTTTTTGTAATATCCAGAATACCATCAAAAGATTTACTGTTACTGTATTGTGCAAGCTTATAGAAAACAATGGGAATTGATAAATGTTATCATTATATGAGAACAAAAATTCAAAAGTTTTAAATCACCAGCTACTCATCAAAATTCAATTTGTCTAAAAGTTGGAACCGCTACCTCAGAAATTGAATTCACCTTTATGACATGACAAGTCAGCTTGAATTCTTTCATTCAGTAAAAGGTGTCAACAATACAAGTTTCAGCCTGTGCACTCTGAAGAAAATGTGTGAACTGTTGAATTCACCCCTCCTTTTTTCATTTCCTGTGCCTTTTTTCAACTTGTGGTTGCCATAGTGACAGAGAAGGAATAAACTTCCTGTCTGTTTCCTGTGTTTAATTGCAGGCTCTTTGCCTTTTTTTCTTCCGTAACAGTCTTTTGCACATCTCAGATTTGTTGATTTCACACTCCATTCATAATGTTATGCAGATAATTATAACATATGTTAAACATTATCAGTTTGCTCAATGAACAAAACACCTTGAGCCTTGTTTTAAATGAGGATTTTTCAAGAATGTTTTGTTCCACATTTGACGAATATACCATTCAGGATTTATGTAAAAGCAGAAAAAACTGAGAGTGCACTTAATAATTAAACTGACATCATCTAGCTTTTAGCATCATACAGCACAGCAGTTAAGGAATACCAGCCTCTCTGTAAAACAGGTGCTGTATACATTTTCTTTTACTGTTAATCTGTAAATCCTCCTTACCAGTTCTAAAAATCATTAATCTTAATGTATTAGTTACAGTACATCTAAAGGTTGCGGCATATTAAGATAGCACATTAGTTCAAGCATTATTCATGAGTTAAATCCTAAAAACCTGTCCTGACTTATGGGCCATGTAAAGCCCAGGTTAAAATATGTAATCAGTGAAAATTGGATTCAAAGTCACAGTGTCTCATGTAAACTTGAGTTGAAATGCTGAGTGATAATGTTTGCTCTGACTGCGTCAGGTGCATCGGTCTGGTCGGCTCTTTCATGTCTGCAGGCTTCAAGGCCAGGACAGCCTCTGATTTTTAGGACTGTGAGAAGGCCAGTCGTCGCAGGCAGCCTTGGTCACCTCGTCTGCTCTTTGATCGATGGCCTTTCAGTTTGGAGTAATTATCCCAGGCCAGAGGCTTGTGACTTTCCACCCTGAAAGTGCTCAAAGCAAGGTGGATACACTGAAAAAAATTTATTTTTATATGTGCAACTGATCTTCATCTAAAAGTTGCCAAATTAATGTCTTTGTTTTGGCAACAAAAAACAAAAAGAGTACATGATTACACATAATCTAGTTAATCTGCCTGGTCTCAACAGGTTTAACATCTGTTGTTACACCAATATAACCAAACTGGAACTGATGTGATTTTAACTGACATATTTTTCTGTTTCTATTGTCATGCATTGTAGTTGAATAAAGCAATCTCGGTTTCTTTAATCCCAGCTAAAGCAATAATAACAATATTGTGTTTGCTCCTTTTCTGATTTTCTTTCCCAAGGTTCTGCCTTTTTGTCGACAGTTTTAATAAGAATATATTAGGTTTGTGACCTGCTCTTAAGCTGGTCAGTATGCTCAAATAAGTGGATACATGCATCCACATTGAAATCTAGCATTTTCCTTCATCTTCAGGAAAAAATTGATTTCAACTGCACAAGTACAGTCACATACTCACCTCAACTTGGATGTTTTTTCTTCTATATTACTAAGCTGGTCTTAAGGATTTGTATAATGGCTGATTTGGAAATATTTGAATGGAATCGTATCACTAAGCTTCAGTGCTAACACAGTGAAGAAAACATTTAGGTAGTAACTTCTCATTTCTGCCTGGTGCTGATGATCTCTTTCATCATCTAAAATAACAAACCTTGCTGTTGAAATTGTAATATTTCTACTTGATGACACAACAAAATTAAACTTGTCTGTTGTCTGGTAAAACTGCTGTGTGTATGCCTTTGTCTGTACTTGCTTCAAGATTGCTTCTAACAGGAAAAAACTCCAATCACTAACATAGCTGTACAATTCATTGTTATTGTACTTCCAATAGCCTCAACACTGTAATAGACTCAAATATGCAATAACTATAATTATAATCATAAACTAATCTCAATATCATGTCTGAAGAAGCTTGGGAAAATTAGGTGATCCAAATTTAGTAAGGTGTACTGCGACTGTAATACATCATGTGTTTTTATCAATATTAAGGTAAATAAAAGATCAAATCAGTCTCATTTTCAGCAGACATTCAATATTAGGCCTATATACATGTCTAGAAAAACATGATTAGAACAATATCAAGGAAGTTGCCTCACTGCCCAACGTTCGTCACTGAGCATTGTTTTTATCCAGTGTTTTTACTATGTGTCTTCTACATTCCTCATATTTTGAGGCACTAATCCATAATTCACTGAACATTTTTCCATGTCCATCATTTTTTTCTGTATACATGTGAATGTGTATATGCATTTCAGAGTACAAAGGTTAGTGCAGCAGGGGTGGGTTGGTAATGGATGCATGTATAATGCATTAGTAGTACATTTCCAGCCATCCAAAGCCCATGATGCAGCAGATGCCCAAAGTGAGCTCAGACCCACCATTCTCTGGATCTGTTTGCCTTTATCTTTACAAGCTCATGGTGCAAAAGGGCTTTTTCCCACTGTAAAATCCCAATGTGCAAGATCAGTAGGGATGTAACGATGCATCATGAGAAAATGAAAAATCAATCCAAACGTGTAACAATTTGCATCAGTTGATTTAAAAAATAAAAACAAAAAAAAAAACGAAAATGCAAGAAATAGGTTATCATCTCAAAAAGACACTGATTGATTCACTTGTTTGACGTTAAACGCCTTATCACAACTACGGGTATGAGCCAAGATACCGCATCCAGTCACGCCAGCTCTTCAGCCAGGTTATGGTGCCAAAATTTTACAGGGAAGTCAAAGCCATTCAGTGAGGTGTTCATCTCACTCGGTACACGCTTGTCACAGCAGCTTGCTCTGCAGAAGCATGTGATCTATCTTATTTGTTTTAGGAAGAAAGTATTGAGTGATCATTTGCAGGAAGCAACCCCCCTGGCTGGTAATGTGGATCACCATTTGTCCTTTACATTGTAACCGCATTATAAAGCTCAAAAGTTAATATTTATTGAAAAAAGCCATTTAAAAATTCATAACATGTTTTTGCCTAATGAAATTATCTGCTTCAATCCACATTTTTGGCATTTTGTTTCTCTAAAACAACTTTTTTTTACCTCTCAAAATGATCCTCCTGTTTGTCCCAGCTGCTGCACACATGAGGTGAGGAACACAATGCTGATTTAAGTGCAATCTCACAGCCCCATGTAGGCTATTTAGCCTATATATTCTAAATCATGAATTAAATTTAAAAAAAAGAATATATTTGAGCTCTTTATGGTGCGCTACACTGATAACAATAATGTCAAAGAAACAGCAATGTCCATTACGTGCTGCGCACCGGTGTGTCTGCCGATAATTACTGATTAACTTTTACTGCTGTAATATGTTGTACAGAGAAAATAAAAGAAAGCAATGGTTGAGTGTGTTGATCATAAGTATTGCAGATACTAGTTGTTATGATGTTTCAGTTTTACACTGTACTGAGCAGCAGCATATCTTGATATGCGTTGTGTTTAAAACAGTAGTAGAGACACACAGACAGATCTGCTAACTTTGTCGTCTCTTGCGTTTATGATAGAGAAGAAAGTTTCAGCATCTTTGTTATAATAAGGACCTATGTAAAGAAATCACCTCTGGGTGTCATCCTGCTCCAATTTTCAGCACATCAGTCCACGGTGAGAGGAGCACAACAAAATTAATAAATAAGGATAATTTGTCTTATTTTGATTTTTGAAATTGTGATTAAATCATATTGTGATAAAAATCGTGGATTGTATCAAATCGTGAGTTGAGTGTATCGTTAGATCCTTAAAGATAAGTATAACGAATTCATGCTGTGAAGTTTTGTTTTTTTTTGTTGTTTTTAAATAGCTGTATTGCAGGCTAGCCCTCCTTCCCATGGTTCGGGTTCATCATTGTGGCACTGCAGCTGTTGCTGACTCTGGATTGCTAATGCCAGTGAGACATGCTAAGCTCAGGCAGCTTTGTTTTGCTGTTGAAGTGAGATTGACCCTCAAATAATGATCATGTGGAGTGACTCTTAGGGAGTAGTTGGATGGTGATGGGGCTTTCACGTGCAAAACAGTACAGTACAGGAGGCATGTTTGTAGTTCAGTGTAGTGTTCAGTGAGTAATACATTTCATGATTTTTGGTATCAATATGGGCAAAATCTAACATACGGAAAGGTTTTTGTATAGGCATTGTTGATTTGGGTTTGTGTATCTAGGGATGCACCTAAGGGAGCGGGAAACTGAGCGCTGCAATCACTGTGCACTTTGTACAGTGCACAGTTCTCACTCTGTCTAAATGAATATTTCTATGTTTAGCTGAAGTTTACTGAGAAAAAAAGTTATGATCTCCCAGAGTTACATCAGTTTTAGTTGGAAGTTAACTCTTTGGGTTATTGCCTTTTTGGCTTTACTTGGAAATTAAACATTTGGGAAAATCAAAACACAGAACTTGGAAGTTAAACATAATAACTTTGGAAAATGAAGACCCATCATTTGTCTCACTCAGTCAGCTGAGACCTCTTAAAAACTTAAGATTAACTTTAGTATGTACTTTTACATAGAATGAGGACTGTGGATTTTATCCCACATCACTTAAATAGAAATCACTTGCCGGTATGAACAGGAGGAATGACTACAGAGAGCAAAACCTTGCATCTGTGTACCTGAAGTTTAAACAAAATAAAAAAATGACCTAACCAAAGCCAGTTGTGTAACTTTAAACAGAATCAAATTTTAAAGTATATCTACATTAATTGTGTAGAAAACAGAAGAAAATAGTGATATGTATAGCACCGATACACTGGGAGAAAGTAGAAGGAAGGGAGCAGGTGATAATAATAATGATATAAAATAAAGGAAATAAATAGAACCCACAGCACAGGTTTACTTGAAGCAAAGATGTATTTTTATACAGTGAATAAGGCTGTACGAGCTGCATAGCTTATTTTATCCTTCAAAAGAAGTGGTCAAGTGTTGTGTATATTCTTAGCAGATTTGGACCTCAGTATGAGGTATTAAATCCGTGTGTGACCCCAGTCCTGCTGTAGGATAATATGCCTGTAGTGTGTGTATGTGTGTCTGTGTTTGTGTTTCTATATGCAGAAGGATTGTGTTTCAATACCCTTCATGCTAGCTTGAGTCGTTGTCTCTAGCTAGTGTTGCAGTATAGTCTCAGAGGTCATGTAACACAATCCTAACCCTGACCTCACCAGATGCCTGCAAGATGCAAGCTCTGATTAGATTATGTTGAAATGGGCGTCAAATTGTAACACAAAGATACTGGGACAAAGACACATCATTGCTTCTACTAGCTCTATGTAGTAACTTTTGATATTAAACTGGTACGTCTTTGCACCAATCTGTATTCTCTGATTCACTGTATTGTACTCGTCATTTGTCATCATTTGTCAAACTCAAGGTCCATAATAATAAAAAATACAACACTCAGTACATAAAAACAGATCATTGAATCAGGTAGCAACATATCCTAGACATATGAGATTTAAAATAATAGATTTATAAAAAGTGCTAGACAAGACAATTATACCAATGTTTCCACAGAGGTGACCAATATCTCACATCACTGAAACGAGGGCTAACCAGCTGACCAGTGATGGCATTCTGAGAAACATTCAGTCGTCAGATAAACTTGTACATCAGATGCCTAAGCAAAGCCTGAAATGAGAATGAGTATGATTTTTTTTGAAGAACTGATCGTACAGATTGATTTACTGATAAGGAGAGTGTACAAAAGAAATAAATTAATTAAAAAAATAACAACATATCTCTTTGCTATTAAGATGTAGTTACCATAATGACATGGTGCTGGTATTTTAGAATTTAAAAATGTCTTAAATCAGGAGACATCTCACCAACAGTTTTATTGCTGCTTTCAGGTTATTTTTAAAAACCACAGAATTCCAGCTCCGTATGTTTAGGTCAAGTTATCAAGTCATCTGATATTGGGAAAACGATTGGCTCTTTATTTGCTTTGTAGTTGCCCCATAGCCAGGGAAGCCCTCTCCAGATGTTGCAGCACATTACAAAAAGCTTGGAAGGCTGCAGACTTTCAGCACCCTCCTGCTTGACGCTCCTTCACTCCTGCAAACAGTTTGAAAATGAACATCAATAATAAATTCATTCCATCTGGTAGGCCTGATAGCCAGTCCTTCTCACAGCTCTGTAAAATGTTTTCACCACCAGAATTCAGAGCTGATGAAATAAGGCAGGAGACAACACTTGGATGAATGCCAAGGAAAAAAATGAGTGTGAGAGACCTCACCTATTTAAGTATTTTCCAATCTGCAAATGTAAGGACCATAATTGAGTTGTTTGTAATAAAAATTGCCTGACTCATATCAGTGCCTGATTGAGAGGGGCGTTCCTGTTGTGTAGTGTTTCTGAATTCAATTTTTATACACCTTGTCTACACCAGTGTTATGGATTTCAAGGTTATTTAAGTCATTGGCAGTTAGGATGAAGGATTGGACAGTTACTTTTGCACCTTCACAGTGGGACTTCACTCAAGTGTCCCATCATGGTTTCTATATAGACCATCTCTCTCCTCAGTTGATCCTCTCTGCTGTCCTCCAAAGTTGATGGTTTGCCGTCCCGCTGCTCTCAGTCTTTCATCAGCATGTTCTCCCTGTGTTCAATCCCTCCTTCCTCCCACCTTTTCTTCACCCTTGCTAACTTTTGTCCTACCTCTGTTTTCCCATCTCCAAAGAGCATTTCACCTTCACACAGCACTTTCAACTACTGCTACAGTCTCAAGCTCCCCTCCCTGTGGACCAGAAAGCAGATGATTTAGAGGTAGAGTTAGTGTCTAGAAAAGACCTTTAAGGGAGAAACAGTTGCCAGGGGAGCATAGAAAATAGAGAGTGAATAGGATGAGACGTGGAGGTACCTCAGAGGCTAAAACCTAACCTGAGATGTTTATAAAATAATAAAGAAATGTCAGATTTCTATTTGACTTCTTTGATATTTCAGCCAAGTCCCATCAAAAGTCCTGATACCTAAGGCTGCATTCTGACGTCGCAATTGTATCTTGCTAAGGAATTTACCATGACATCTGAGCAACTGTAGTAAGAAAACTGGATTTTCTTTATCTTTGACTTTTTAGGTAAAATATGATGGACAGTTAGAAGTTTGTCTTTGTAGTGTGGCTCCAGATCAGTTGTTTGATCAACTGTTGATGTCTGGAAAAGTAAGACAACTTATCAAACAGACTCCAGAGACATTTCCAGACATTAAAACATAGACGTACGTGTGAGCTCCATTCTCAACTAACCATTTCTCACACACATTTCAGCACGATACTTCAGTGTTATTGCCCTCACTTTTATTTGCATTTCCTCCCTCAATAGCCCTTTATGTCTCAGTCTTCTGTTGACGGAAAGAGGATGTCTGTGCAGCATCCTTGCTTTCAAGGAAGACACATTGTGGCTGGTTGGCATTTGTACCTAACCCTGTGACTGCTCATTACATTCATGACCTGCGATTCAATACAAAAACAGTACGAAGAGATTTACACTGTGACTCAGCTGAGATTCTGTTTCTGCACCATGGAAACAGACTTAAATAAGCCCAAATTTTATCTGTGTCTCACTTGTTCTTTGTAATCTCTGTCGGAGTCACACAACCATCACATAGTTCTTCAGCTTCCACTGATTAATTTTCAACATATTTATGGTTCCGTAATAAAGTGCATTAGTTTTCCTCTCTTTTTCATGCCTCCAGAACTGGTGACATTAATGATTAATTGATTTTCACCATAATCAGAGCCTTGCCGCAGGCACGGCAAGAGGGGGTTTTCCATACCACAGGAATGGCACAGTAAAACGTGTTACAACTTAACATGATGGAACTCAGTTTCCCCAAACTGGTCATTGGAGCTATTCATTTAACGCATATTTGCTGTGTTTCCATTGAGGAATGCATTCTGTGTTTTAGAAGCTTTTATTGATTCATGGATTATCTATTACAGTGACTGGCCATTGGTAAAGGAATTTGTCATCAAATGCCTTGTGTGACATTTCTCAGTCATGCTTCACAGTCACTCAGAATACATAGAGAGAGTAGATTTGGTCTTCTCGCCTCTCATCCCTTGCTGCTTTGACAGCAGTTGTCAGTGTGCTGTCCAGACTCGCTCTTTGCCCGAGGCATGGTAGCCATCTGTTGAAGGAGACTGAATCTCTCCGTCCCTGTCTTTCAAACCGCCAGATATGTGTGTTTGTGTGCACGTGTTCATGCAAGCTGCTTCCATTTCCTCCTTGATTGGATCTGAGAATAGGAAGTGGCACATGTGTCTCTGAGGGCCTCTGGTCTCAAGTCTTTGGCACATTGGCACATTTCGCAACATGTAGATGGGAGAACCGGTAATGGAATGCTCATGGTTGGTATGGAGGTGACCAAGGACAGTGGGAAGAAGAGTTTGAGAAATGATGAAAATTAAAATTAATTATATTATAGAATGGCAACTTAACCAAATTTTATAGTTGTTTTTCCCATTTAAAACTAACCTAGTCCTTTTCTTGTCTACCTGTTTCCTTAAATTCACATTGTTTCCTATATCACTTTAGTTAGTCATCTTGGTTTTAACACCATCATGTTCCCCAGGATATGTAGCATACTATAGGGGATATTGTAAGAATGTGTTATTTGTTTGATTGTCGGTGTGTCTCAAGGTACTGACACTGAGAAAAGGACTCTGTGAGAAGTCTCAAGCCTGTGAGAAGTAAGCCCCATCTGCACTGTGACAAGTATTCGCAGAAAAATTACATTAAATGAATTAATTCCCCTTTACATGTATATTAATTCGTGACTCATGACATACACTGTTTACCTCTATTGTTTTCATGGTTGAGTTTTCAAATCGGCGCA
>JANJYQ010058898.1:6195-17165 GCA_024605255.1 Rastrelliger kanagurta | reverse complement strand
CCCAATCAGATTCCAATCCAAACATTCAGTGTCCCGCCCCAAAAATTGAACATCCTACCCGCTTGATAACAGCCAATCAAATTCATTTACCTCACTTGCGTAAAGTCGTGCTGCAGCTTGGGGAAACTCAGGGAAGGGGACAGGACAAACGGTGATCTCTGTACGACTTTAACAATGCATTTAAAAAATATTTCCCTGGAAATGTGCTTTTAGGTAAGACATCTTAAATCTGAAAAGACACAATAAATAAACAATAATGAGAGGCTGTCTTGTTTATATAATATTTATTTTGCTAATATAATATTTCAAAGTAAATTGTAAATAGATTGAACAGTCAGCTTTTTAGAACCTGTTTGTTGAAATGTGCCTGATGTTGTTACTGCATGCTCCAGCCTCAGAAGCCGATGTATAATCATGTCTCCACACAAAGAACCTATGTTCATTCCTTTCTTTGCATTCTGGTCCTTCCTCCCTGCTCCAACATAAAGTATACATGTCATGATCGTGTGCCACTGTGTTTTTGTTTTCTGTAGATCCTGCAGAAGTTGAGTGAGGAAGGCTGGAGCGCTGAGAACGTTTTCTTCGGTTGCGGCAGCGCGTTGCTTCAGAAGCTCAACAGAGACACACTCAGCTGTGCCTTCAAGTGCAGCTACGTGGAGTCCAACGGCAAGGGAGTGAGTACATGTGCTGGCAACTGATTGCCTTTTGAGAGATTTTGAAATTCCATGAACTGACACAATTACACTGCGTGCATAATTATTAGGCAAGTTGCTGAATTCCTGAAGTTTTTGCTTTCTCAGGAGAATATCTATGTGTGCACAGTTATTAGGCAACTACTTGGAAAAAAAACTATTTTCCTATCTCACTTGTTTATTTCCATTTATTAGAGTAAGAACAGGAGGTAAACAATGCAGCATTTACAAATAAACACTTCTGGCATTTCAAAAAATATTCAGTGACCTTCTTTTCAGTAGTTGTGATGAGCCTTCCATCCATGGAGCCTGTTACTTTCCTGATGTATTGAAGATCAACTTTTGCAACCCACAGTCTCCCAAATACTGTTCAAAGAGGTGTACTGTCTTCCCTCACTGTAAACCTCACAATTTAAGAAGCACACAAGTCCTCACTAGGGTGGAGGTCAGGTGGAGAAGAGCCTGTGTCATTATACTGACATCTTTAAGGCCTGTGCTGGCTCGCTATGAAGTGGAGGACTTAGATGTATACTATGGAGCATTTTCCTGCATAAAAATCATGGCCTTCTTGAACGATGGAGACTTTTTCTTGTTTGAAGCAAGTATTTTCAATAAACTGACAGAAGGTTTGGAAGGAGATTTATAATAATAATCCTTAATAATAGCAGCCCATACTAATACCCCACCTCCATCGTGCTGTTGTCTGACCTGAAATGGAGGTCTGTGCCCATTAGTGATGCAGCCATGGCTCCATCCATGTGGTCCATCAGGAGTTACTCTCATGTCATCTGTCCATAAAACCATTGAAACATCTGTCCTCAGATGTTTCTCGGCCCAGTCTTGATGTTTCAACTTAGGGTTAGGTTAGGGAGTCTAGTCGTGTTTCAGGCTTCCTATTGGCTAGACCTCCATGTTCTACCTGGACCATGTGTCTGAGCGCTGAACACATTGTGCTACACTCTAGTTATTGTATTTCTGGAGGTTAATGGGTTCCTGGTAGCTTCAGGTTTAAACTTTAAATGTTAAAATGTTTGATTGTTGATCTCACATACTCAGTAGCTCTCAGAAGCATTTTGTCAAAGGTAAAGAAACTGCCTAATAATTATGCACACCTCCATATAGGGTGTTGGTCACTTTAGGCCACACCCTTCCTCACTATACCAGTACACACCATCTGATAATGTTTAAATCCAATTAGCTTTCAAGTTTATATAGCTAGGAGTTAGAAAATATGCATGAAAATGATAAGGTCAAAATACTCACTAGCTTAATAATTGCGCATACCGTATATATAATACCTAAGGACCTCGTGGACTAGTTTCACAGATTTCTAAAAGCTATGACACAGCGTTACAACAGAGTGATTCAGGACAAACAGCATGAGCAGTGTTCCATCAGACATGTTTAAAGTAGCTATAATACATATTTTCATAATAAAAATGTATAAAATGCAGTTTATTGTAAGATTATCAGCAGCTCTGCCCCTCCCCCCAGCTTTACAGTGCTTTATATCAAGTTTCAGCTCATTGTTTAACTGTCCAGCTGTAACTTCTCAGCTTTTGTTCACTTTTTATTCTCTTACATATATTCAGAGCAGCTAATAGACTGAAGAAAACATCAAAAGCAAATTCAGGAAACGTTACAGGCTAACAGGCTAGCTAGTAGTTTTTAGTTAAACAAAGTTCCAACATTCTAAAAACTGAAGTGGTTGTAGTGTTACAGGGACATGACATTCCACTCCAGAATGAATCAGCCAGCTAGTCGGTGCCATTTTAACATCAGTTGGACTTCATTGGAACATATCTGTTCCTATTCCTTGCAACTCAGTTGGTTCTGTGTTCACTTTAGGACCGAGTGTTGATCCTGGATAAATGTATCGTAAACAAGCACAATGCTCAGCTCGGTGTGCACTTTCACAGACTTTTTCTTGATTCGATCTCAAGTTCTCTCAAATTTGATCTTGCCTATTTCCTGTTATTGTGTAAAGCCACTTTTGTAATCCATGGATGGCAACAACAGATACATTGCACAAATTCACCTTTGCTTCAATTCCAAATAAGTGGTTGTGTAATTGCCTCAACTCAGCGTTTGTTAAAGGCATTCTGCTCATGTTGCTGCTGCATCCCCCAATTCTCAGAAATAAATCAGTCACATATAATTAAAAAGAATAAAAACAAGACCCAAGAAGCAAAAAAAATCTAAGCATTGTGAAAAACTGTAAAGCCACTGTAATGCTGAATAATGTATGTCATCATGTTTATTTGGTTCCATTTTCTCTGAACTAGTTTTTCTTCTTCCTCTTTTTTTTCCCGCTAGATGGACGTGTACAAACAGCCGGTGACTGACCCATCCAAGAGGTCAAAGAAGGGTCGATTATCACTGAGGAGAAACTCTGATGGCTTCATAGAGACTGTGGAGAAGGGAGCAGGCAAGCCTGAGGAGGTGTGTCCCAGCTCTCATTAAAGGGTCAAAAAATAGTGGATAGAGAAAAAAAATCACAACCAAGATTATGATGCTATGCTGCACACTAGGATTGGACCATATTATGTGTTTATGGTATATTGGGGATATTTAGAAATCCTGATTATGAATGCTGTCAAAAACACAGATGCTTTTCTTTCTTTTAAGCTGATGTGTTTGAGGTGCAGTACTGTAGTGCACCGCTAAGGCCACTAGGGGTCTCTACCAGTGGTGGAACAGTTTAGAAAGATGGAGACAGAATGTTAAATACTGCCACATGAAACTGCGTCCAACTACAATTATCTATTACTATTAAATGTGTTATTAGTCATTAGATTTTATTCAGTGTGCCACTACTACCTGCACATCACCTCTGTTCAGCCCACTGGTGTGTTGGTGTCTGTCACAACAAGGAGTGTCAGCTGGCTCTTCCAGCAGGAATCTGTGGATTCATGCTACAGTGACTTTTATTACCAGCAGCTTTTACTTTTTCTGTTTGTTGTACACACATACCATCATATACTTTATACCCCAGTGGAATTTCAGGAACATATGAAGGTATGGAATAATAGACATCACCCAAGCCTAATGCACAGTGTTTTTCCACAGAACGCAGTGAAGTTAGTTAACCTGATGAGAAGTTGGAGGTGGACATATAACTGCATACTGTGACTCCTCCTGATATACTGAAAACACATCCACTGACATATATGGACAAAATGACAGTAGCTATTAGTGCTGGGCATTAAGAGATATTTTATAGATATGGTCTTGAATATGGTGACATGGTAATATAGAATATGTGTGTCCTGCTTTTAAAGGCTACATTACTGTAAAAATGTCATTTTCTACTCTATTGTCTTCCTTTATCCACATAATCATTATATCCACTTTACTGATTCTCACCGTGTTAATATTTTGTGAAAGCACTGATACTCACCACTGCAAAATTTCAAAATATGGATATTGAGGTATTTAATATTAGATTCATATCAGCCAGCCCTAGTGTTGTACTGTTGAAGTTGTTTTTTTTAATTAACAGCAGTCAGTGCTAATCTCTGTGATTAATAAATGTTTCCTGTGACTAGTTCACAATAAAAGCCGATCCCAGTTGTAAGTTGGATGCTTTTAATATGGAGCAGCAAGAATAGGAATGTGTTGGGCTTGCATGAGCAGTAACTTAATACAGCAGTGGTACAGTGCAAAGACAGTGGACTGTCAGTC
This sequence comes from Rastrelliger kanagurta, assembly GCA_024605255.1. Lineage (NCBI taxonomy): Eukaryota > Metazoa > Chordata > Actinopteri > Scombriformes > Scombridae > Rastrelliger > Rastrelliger kanagurta. Next base: position 12,789 of record JANJYQ010058898.1, on the reverse strand, counting down.
CCGCATGCAGTGTAGGTGATCTGAATCATACAAGGGGACTGTAGTTCTCTCACTGAAAATGGCTATCTAAACTTAACTCTGTATTAACAACACATGTTTATGCTCGAAATATTTTACTAGCACATGAATTACAGCTTGATTGAGTTTAAAGCCTATCCTGTGTGTACCATATGTTTGTCAGGATATGCTGGTGACTGTGTTCGAGAACGGCAGCTTGGTGCAGGAGTACTCCCTTGAGGAGATCAGGAAGAACGCCCGGCTGCGGGATGAAGAGATGAACCCCACCCTGCACAACCACAAAGAGGAGCTGCTGCACAATCGCATTATCAACGGGATTCATTAGATCAACCACAAAAGCCTGTTGCTGTGCACATGGTACTTCAGTTTAAACAGGGTGCACCGGTTTCCTCTGTGGAAGGAATGAAGACTGCAGTGTTTTAGAGTCAGGCATCACAATAACAACTGGACATGTTGAAGCCCCCCCACCACCACCACACACCCACCCCTCACACACCCACCTCATCCTGAGGAGGCCAATGGTGTGATTGTTTTCAGGTAGATCTGCTTCTTTCACTTTCTATTGTGGCCAGCACACAGTTCACTCCTTTCTATCTATCTATATATATATATATATACATATATATATGTATATGTGAGGCTGTGTGAGCACACAATTACACTGCCCTCTAATGGCCACATCCATCACAACTGAGGCTCAGGGTCAAACATCATAAGCTATGGTAGTTATTTCTTCTTTCATTTATGGATTTAAGGATACATACCCTGAGTTGAGGGTTGCTACTAAACACTAAAATAGACATAGGGTGTGTATCCTTAAAAAAATAAGCACATATTAACATACAGCATATGCAGTATCTTTACATCTGAGCATTTTCAGGTTAGAAAAACTGATGCTTCCAGATATTCCAAGCTTCCATTTGTTCTGGTTTTTGTTCTTTGTTTTATGGGTAGCAAAAAAATAAAGTGTTTGAAGCAGCATTTTAGACACACAAGGCACTTAAATCCACCATGTCTCAATATAAATGGTAACAGTATTGATCCTAGAGTCACATCAACAGGTGTGGGCAGCACTATGTATTTGATATACTATATATATATATTTAAAGTGACTGTCAGCTCTACATATCAGCACAGCTGCAGCCATACTCTCTGTCCTATAGAATCCACAGCTTGAACAAACACATGAAACTGTAGATCATATCAGATTGTAAATATAACAGCACAAACCCTGTGTGTGATATATAAATGGGGATATTATTACAACACTGGGCAGGTTTTTGCTACACTGCCGCAGTTCGATGCTGGAAGCTCACAAAGCACACTCCTTTGGTTTCATCATCAGTTATTCTGAAATATTCTGCCAGTGTCGAAATTAATGTAAGAAGTTAGTGTAATTCACTAGTTCCCATCTTTTTCTTTTCTTTTCTTGTTTTGGCTCATGACCATTTCAAGGGGAGCAATGTGTACTTCTGATCCCTCACCATAAGTGTAGTGTTTATGAATTGTGAGCAGTTCAACCAAAGACTCATTTTTTATATCAGTTTGGGTTCATGGTCATTTTTAGAGGCCTGAGGATGTGTAGGGCCCAATTTAAATTCCATAAATACGAGCAAAGGTGACTATACAGTGTTCTCATCAAACATTTATGGTGCTAAATTCACACTTTCATCTTCTACCATTTAAACGACAAAATTTCTTTATGCCCCATGATGCAGAGACATACAAGGCCTGAGTGTTTGTTCCTCCTGGAGAATAACATTATTAATAATGATTATTATAATTGATGTTCTAATATTAAAAATCTGCTATCCTGAAATGCTGAACGCTACAATGAACACAATATGTTTTATGTGCTTTGAATTGTTTCCATTTAAATAGTGTTGCTGCTGTAAAGACATACATTAGAGGCACATTGCACTACTTTCCCATCTGCCTGCACAGATGGTATGCATCCTCTCTGTTAGTAAAAGTCAAATGTAACAATCACCTGCCATGGATTGGATTGGATTTGTCCAAATGTAAGATTCCTGAAACATGTGATAAGAATATTATGAATTAAGTTGATTGTTAGGAATTACATTGTCATCATTTGATTATTAATATTTTGTAAATATCATATTAAGGCAATGCATTGATATTCATCTCAGTTATAAATAATGAGTGTGAGGGTGATAATAGTGAAATGATGTTAGTGATTTCAACAGCAAGAAAGAAGCTAAAAGAAACCAATCATTCATGATTTTATTCAAAAAGTAAAGGCCTTTTTTTTCAGTGTATTTAAATTTTTATAATTACAGTTTGAAATTATGTATTATTGACAAATGGGTTGTTTGTGCCAAGTTGAATTGTCTATATTAAATTTAATGTAGGCCTGTTGTTGCACACTTCTAAACAGATGCTTCCTGGTGTATGGAGAGCTGCTGGCATCAACGCTGTTTATTCAGTCTACTTTACTCAGCGGGGTTATTTATCAGCAGATAAAAAAGAGTTGTGGAGACAGACCACCAAGACAAAAAACATTGAAAATGATACCTCTGACTCTGAGCACGCACTAGCCGACACAATTGCGAGGGTGCGTGAGCTACTGAAGCAGATGGATGCAAAGCACAAAGCAGCATTGGCAGCGTTGTAATCAGTCAACTTCAGCAATTGAAGAGAACTTGGCAGTTATTTCAGAACGTCTGGATAATGCCAAGGCCCGGCTTTCTTCCCCCGAAGATACAACTGAGGCTGCCAAGCCTGACCCTGTGTTCCCCACTCCTCTAATAGAACAGATGCACAAAGGGTTGACAAATTAGTGACCTTAACTTTGTCCCTTACCCTGCACCACAGTAGCCATTGATGGATATCTCCAACTAACTGATGAGGCACTTAGTTATAGCAACTACGTATACAAGATTTCACCACTCTGGTCTAGAATATCAACTATTGTGACAGAACAGTTTAGTTAATTTATTTTTTTACATATTAGATTGAAACTGAACCAATGCACTCATCTCCCATCCTTTGTCAACACGTAACAGACGCTGTGTTCATTTTCTTATTCAGTGCGTATCCTCTTGCATGCTGTCATCAGTGTACTCAGCTAACATTGGACATGCCTTCATAAAACTAGCCTGCTGCTCCATGTTTAAAGTTCTAATTACAGGGGCAAGCTTGTGTTTTATTTGGGACTAAACATAAATGTATGCCTTGGCAGCAGTGGTTGCAGTTGTTAGAGAAGAACATTACTATAATCTAAGCCTTTGCCCCTGCTCATTGTCTCCAGACACTGAAGTGCTTTCTCAGTCATCCATACGCAGTTATGCAGACTTCAAAGTGAATAGTTCATGGACATACAGTACTTTGATTTAAAATGCCAGTTGTTAATGTACTTATGTTGGAGCACTTTTGTTTTAGTGTTATTTTTGTATATTTGTCAGAATGATATTTGTCCTTAGTGTTGGTTTAAACTGTTTTGTATCTCAGTTTTAAGATATTCCATGAACAAACATGATCACAATAGGGAGCTCAGTTTCTGTTGTTTGAATAGAAAGGGTATGGGCCAATTAGCGAATAGAAAGAAAATACTCTGTAGTCTAAAAATCGAGCAAATATGCTATAGTCTTCCTCCAACAGACATAACTCTCCAAACTAGACAATTAGAATTTTTGCCCAGTGGATTGTAAAAGGGTGTGCAGTCCCTGATCCATCCTGAGAAGGTGGAGAGCTTGGGGAACCGACTGCAACCGTGGTAACTAATGGACTCATTTCCCCATACTTCAAGATGTATAGAAGTACCCACCAGCCTCCCCAGAACCATTACCTGCTGCCATTTGCCTAGATTCTAAATTTCCTACTATATGCATGAGATGATACTGTATGCAGATGATATCTTGACTTCCATTCTTGTGTTGTTAACTTAACACAGTGGTAGCTCTCCTAACAGTGGTAACCATGACTTTTTCTCTGCCTCTTCCCTTGGTTGATTACCTTTCTGCTAATGTGTCCCCCAAGTGCACACCTCATACTTATCATGCCTTCATTTGGAAGAATCCTTAATTTTCACCCCTTTCGGGACAAGGCCTCTAGTAGGGATGAAAATCACTAGAGGCTCCATGATGCAATATTATCATGATGTGATGTTATTGCGATTTTAAATATATTCCGATATGCAAGGATATATTTCAATACATTACATTTCTTTTCAATTGTCCCCCAAAGTAAAACTGTCACCTCTGCTGACCTCATCACAAAGCAAACTAGAGCCATCTAGTGGACTGAAGGTGTAATTGGTTTTATTATTCTAGTACAAAAAATTAAAATTTGTCATTTGTAATTTATATAAAAAAGATTTATACTAGGCTTCTGTGTATCAATATAATATTACCTCACAACACTATGCTGTATTAATAATTTCCACCACCCCTAACGTCTAGTTTTATTGGAAAGAATCACCCTCAAAAACAACACACACACATACACACCTATACATTTGTCTATTGTGTCCCAGTTAAATTTGTATATATTGTCCTTTTCTCTTTGTTTTGTCTGTTCATATTTCTGTATAAAAATAAATAAACTATCAATCACAAAGAGGCACAAATAGTCAGAAATACTTCAGTAGACCCATGTAAACACACGTATCTACACACATACCAAATGATTACTAATCTTAACTACATTATAATGGACAAGTAGAATCACAGAAAAGCTGCACGCCACTTGATTTGTCTGACATCTTATATTTAACATATAAATATATATCAAAAAGCAACATTAGCCGATTGGTCGGTGAGGACAGATGCAAGTGAGCTACAGTAGTGCTGACGAATGATAAAAACAAAAACACCAGCTAGTCATTTTTGGGGGTGTCAATCTCTTAACAGACAGTATGCTGCTTTCAGTTTGTATTTGACCTTTTTTCTTTAGTGTACTTTATGCATTGGATACATGACTCCAAAGCTGTTGCTTTCATGCTTCTTTATTTAGTGTGAACATGTTTGTCTTTTTAATATCCAGCAACAGGTTCCACAACAATCAGTAACATCTTTTGGTTTCCATGAGATGTTCTTGCTGATGTGCAGTCTGTCATGATGTGTGATGAAGTAGTGATGCAGTTTGCCACCGACACTGGACAGTGCATGGTTTACCTCTTGTGTAGTACTGGCACTAAACATATATGTAATTATACTTTGTAAATATACTTTTGAAAAATGATTTGCTTTTAACCAGTCTGTATCTTTTAAATGTTCTTTAATTTTGTTTTGTCTTTAATTTTTGTTTGTTTGACTTTTAAAAATGGAACTTTTGTAAGATTAAAACAAAAGCAGAAATTCTTTCATACTAGGCTGAGTTATTTTTTTTCTACCTGTTTCCACAGCATTAGAGAGAGAGTATGAACTACACTGAGTGTGCTACACGTTTACTTTTCTTTTTTGCCACAAGAGGGAAGCAGAGTCAACCAAAAGTTTGATTTGTGCATAAAGTGGAGATACAAAGAGCTTCATATCATCCCGTTGTTGTAGCAGTTCCCAGTCTCTTGGCTTCACAAAACTTGGATGAAAAAATAAATCAAGTCTTAATTCAAGTAAAAACAATCAGAAAAAGTTAAATTTCATGCAAACAAGAGGCACCACTCAATAAATAACACATTTGGGTGATTTTTTTTGTGTTTCTAGGATATGGGAAAAAACTATATTCAGCAAACATTAAAGGTGCAGTGTTCATGGCATCTAGTGGTGAGGTTGCAGATTGCAACAAACTAATTACCACTGAATGTGCAGGACACATAGGTGTTCAGCACCAGGACAAAGCTGGGTTAATAGATGTGGTGTCACCAGGTTCTGTTCACATCCAAAGACATTTACTGTGGAGAGCTCAGTTTATTTTTTAAACTTTCAGGATTAAAAAAGTGGATTTATTTTCACTCTCACTTGTCTTCATCCATGTTCAGTGCTGACTGCAGAAGAAATGCAAACTTGAAGGACAACGGAGTTAAATTCTCACCAATCAAAATAGTTTGGAGTTTGAGCGAGTGGGCAAAAAATGCACATTGTGTAGGTTGTTCATTGATGCATGGATAGTGTTAGAACATCTTATGTTCACTGATTTTCATCACTTCCAGTTCAGGCATGTCAACAATTGTCATTAGGGAATGTCAGCTGGTGCCAGCTTCAAGTCTGTACAAATAGTGTGACTCATCAGACCTTGTGTGAACACTGAGCAGCTGTGGAGGACTCTGAAAATGAAACGTCCACAGTGCAGGGGGAGATACAAGAAGGCTGCAGAGCTCTGTCAGCTTCACTGTAGTAAACTGTCATCTCTGTATGTTTGTAAGAGATGACTGGAAGATCAAGTATCAAATCTTTAAATGTGGAGCGTCTTTATCATCACAATCAATTCCAGTAAAGCTCCAGAGTTTCCAATTCCAACTACGTTTTATATAAATTGAATTGCTTTGTGTCTTAATTGTTTTTCCTCTGACATTCCTGTGTTTACCAAAAACACATCAGTGACTCACACTGTTGCACTGGGTGACATGTTCCTTCATCACCATGAACACACACACACACACACACTGCAGTTCATTTT
>JANJYQ010058830.1:254-12999 GCA_024605255.1 Rastrelliger kanagurta | reverse complement strand
GGGGTTGGGGGGCAACAGGCTGGGACCGTGACTGCTTCCATGTGAGAGCAACCCTGGGGACAAGGGCTGATCCTGCACCGACAGCTCCTTCTCTATCAGGTCGGCCAAGGCTTTGCGGGTGACGTCAAAAGGATCGAAGCCCAGGTCGTCGTCCTGCTGTTTGCTGGACGAACCGAAGCCGAAGGCGGCCTGCCAGTCTGTAGAGGAAGACACTGGTATTGTGTCTGCAAAGAGAGGAAAGAAGAGAGAAGTTAGAGCTGTCTGGCATGTGAGAGAAAAATGAATGGACTTCTAACCTGATTTCTTCAACGAGTTGATTCAATTAAACACCAAAATATTCTTTACAGTAATGTTGACATTTAAACGACAGACTTTCAAGATAAATACAGTCATGCAGAGATACACTTGCTGATATGCAAGAGATATGATTATGAACAGTAATTGTGAAAACTTGTGAGAAAATGATAATATAAGACCTTTTAGTGACATTTATAGTTTATGCATTTCAGGTCATTTACAATGACTGCAATGGCAGAAAAAAAAAACAAAACTTGAATACAAGAAATATTAGGATGTACAATTTCCACAGTGAACATATAAAATAATCCTACATCTATAATCTACATGTAAGAATAATATAGTCTACCTGTTTGAAAATTAAAGGATCAGTGTGTGGGATTTAGTGATATCTGGTGGTGAGTTTATAGATTGCAATCAACTGAATACACCCCTTCTTTCACCTTCCCTTGCCAAACATGTAGTAGAACCTACAGTGGTCATGAAACTCTTACGGACCTCTCTAGAATAGACAGTTTGTCCGTTCTGGGCTACACTGCCCTGATGTCTATGTAGATATGATGACTCTTTAATTTAACAAAATATGATTCTTGTTTTCAGGTGATTATAAACTAATTAAAACAAATGCATGTAATATTCCACCTCTGTGGAGTCCACTTTGCTAGATCCCATTAATTTCTATACACTGCACCTTGAAATAAAGATTCATTTTGAAGCAGGGCTTTGATTAAATAGGAGCACATTTTACAACAAAAACGAGTCATCATTCAGGACATAAATCTCTCATTTACCTGATGTGAAGAGGCTCTGTGGTTCTGGGGTCATGGGCCAGTCAGAGCTGCCCCGGGGAGAGCTGGGGAAGGGGGGCAGGCCAGCGGGTAGAGGGTTAGGATGTCTGAAGTTACTGTTGTCTGAGAAGAGTGACTGGGACTCAGCTGCCGCACCCTCAAAGGGCGAACGGGCTGTGAGGTCTGACACACTGATGGGTACTACAAGGTTGGGCTTCGTTAGACCTGGGGGAGGGGAGGGGGAGTCACTGGTGGGTATCTGGAGAGAGAGGAGAGAGCAGCAAATGATTACTCAAAATTCGCTTTCATTTAGATTTAAGTGAAATAACACAACTGAAGCCCTTTTACCTGTTGTGAAGTCTCTCCATTCACCATACTGATTGACTCTGGAGGTTTGTCACTGGGACTGCAGGTTGAAAATTTGATGTATATTAACAAAAGCTTCTTAGTGCTAAAGAAACAATCATCTTTGAGCATGTGTTGGCCTTTTTGCCCAGGTGTGTGTCGTCTGAATTACCTGTTAATGTCACAGTTAGAGGAGAAAGGGGACAGGGCAGTACGCTGGCCAGGACCCAGCTCTGTATCTAGCCCATCTGAAGTAATAACTTCTTGGTCTAGATAATCTAGCAGCGGAGGGGACTTGCGGTCCTCTGAAAGCCCATTGGCCAGTTTATTATGCCCTGACAGCGTCGGCCACCCATCTTTACCATTACTATTGTTGGTTCTGTAAAAAAAAAAAAAAAAATTGACAGGAGGAACATTAAACATTGAGCATCACCCTGCGCAAGTACAAAAGAGGAAGTGTCAGAAGAAAAATAAATAAAACCACTGACCTCTGTGTAGAGTTAGATTTACTCTTTGACTTCTCTGTCCCACACGCTGGAGGTTGTAGAAAGCTAGGGTTAATTTTATAGAGGTCTTGGAGGAGTTTCTGCTCATACTCTTGATGTTTTCCTGCCTAAAAAATACAAGATAAGTCAAAAATAAACCTCTTCAACCTTTACTAATACTCATGGCATAAAGCATCAATTCTGATTCATTAACAATACCTGCATCTCCTCTTTAGTAAAGCTAGCTGCTTCGTCCCCTAGCTCATGTAGATACATACAATCAGGTTTAGGACACTGCATACTTTTGAGGAAGTAACTGCAGTACTTTGTCGTGCCTAAAGAAGCCTGCAAGAGAAAACAAACAGAAGCTCTGAGAAAATGATGCAATATATACTCAGTTTAATTTTTTGACTGTATGATGACATGTTTATAATAAGAACATTATGCATATCAAACAGAGCAGAATCAAGTTATCAAATGGCCTATATCTTTAATTGCTATGTGCAATACTGGCACTTAAAATATACATAGAACTAATGATCTTAGTCATTGGGGTTGATTTCTCACCTTGAGTGTTCTGCCATCAACAACCACATTGTTCACACACTGTATTGCTCTTAGAGCATCTTCAGAGCGGATGTAAGTGACGTAAGCGCTGGCACTTGGCCCCTGAAGAACGAGAAAATTAAAGCAAATAGCCAAGTCAAATAAACTGAACGTAGATGTTTAAGGCTGTTTGTGTCTAGGGCTGCAATGAACAATTATTTACATTAATAATATATGCCATGTAATTTATAGAGTATTATATACAATAATTATTATAAAAATATAAATACTGATAATAACAACAATAATAATGATGTTATTAAAATTACTAACAGAACAAAGCATTATAGTATCTGCTGAAACTGAAAACAGTCACTTGTTATATCTCACCTGTGAACCTGCATAAGATGTGCTATTGTTGATGACCACTTTATGGATTTTCCCAAACCTCCCAAAATACTCTGGTCGTTTTAAAACCTGTGGGCACAGAAAGAAAAAAGAAAGAAAACTTATTATTAAGTTTTGGGTAAACTATGAGCTCTCTTTTCTTGTTTAAACTCAAGCTTTACAGTTGAAGCTTCAGTGGAGACCTTAAAACATGTATTCAAATTGCTCCACATCAAAGTATTTATGATCTCTATCTGTGGATAAATCCAGCTAGTGCCTTCAGTATGACACAGTCACTGCCTTATCGAAGAACTAAAATATCAACTGGTCTATGACACTAATGCCACAATCAGCATAAGTTACTGAGTGTGTCAGTGGCGACACTTAACTCACCTCTGGGTCGGCGAGTCGCTGTGAGAGCCCCACCACAAACACCAGGTTTCTCTGGACCACTCGGACACTCGCCAGGTGCTTGCGGTTTTCTGTCACCTTCTGCTTTTTCTCATTCTGTTTTTGCTTCTTTTCATTCTTTATCCTTTGGATCTCCTCCTGTGACAGAGGCTTGTACACAGCGGGGTCCTCTGGGTATGGCTACGCAGAGGATAAACATCAAGAATTAAGTTTGAAACTGAGATATCAATCATTTCAAATATATTTTACTAGTGCATCATGTGCCTTTCTAGAGAAGAGAGTAAGCGAGGCCATTGTTGTCAAAAAGGTATTTCAACAGGCAACACTAGCCAAACTGCTGAGGCTGATGTTTGAATTGACCAGCTACTATAGAAGGGGGATAAAACTATTATTTCCCACCTCTATTAGCATGTGGTCTTTCAAAATCATCACCTCTACTTTTCTAAAACACTCCACCCCTCAATCACCATCCAGTTCTGATTAGTTTCTCTGGTATCACGCTCATCATCTTTTCCTCACCTTTCTGCAGGCGGGGCAGAGGCCGTTCTCGTCTGTGCGGATGCGATGCCAACAGAAGCGGCAGATCTGGTAGCCGCAGGTGCAGGGAAAGAAGTTGACGTCGTCAATCTCCAGTGGCTCCATGCACAGGGGGCACTCCATGGGGTCGTCCTTCATTTCAGGGCTGTGGGACATCCTATGGCGCAGTGAGGGTGAGTGTTGAAACTGGTCACAGAGCACAGGGCTACAAAAACATATAGAGGCTCAGTATGAGATCCCCATTGTAACATGATTTTCTTCCAACAAACTAAACTTTTTTCCCTCCACAAGCGAGATGGTATAACCAAGTGTATGACAATGAAAGCCACAACAGCAGACTGCAAATACAGAAACACACAATTTATATAAGCGTTTTTCATACATTTCAGAAGAGGAAGCACTAAACACACCTGGTGAAAAAAGTTTAATACAACAACCTCATTGTGATGTGTGAAACTGTTTTAAAGAGTTGTTCATTAACTTTGCAGACTTTTAGGAAGCTAGTTTGTGTTGCTGCTGCCGATGTTGCACAGGCAGTAATTGCTAATATTTTGTCCATCCTATTTATATCAGTTCAAGTCATTCAGTTTACGCCGCATGATGAATACATCTCTCAGTCTAATATGATTTGGTTGATGGAGACATGTTTAAGTTTTTGTAAAATGTTAAACAGCAAGACATTTACTAGCTCTCATTTTATTAAAAGTCCCTATTTGCTGGTTTCTTCCGAGTCCTTGATGATAATAAACTGAACATTATTCAATTTTAGACAGACAAAAGCTTTTTCAAGATGTAACCTGGATTCTGGGAAATGATGATGGGACTACATCCTACAAAAAAATACTGCATAGTTTATCAGTATGTCTGGAAAATAGCATAAACATAAACTCAACATTACAACCTCCATGAGGCTTTTGATGTGTTACAGGGCTTTGCAATTAGACTGCACTAGTTATTAGAGACATGTGTTGCATTAAAAGACATATGTCCACCTCAGATTAAAGTATAAACAGCTATAAACGTGGTTTTAAAAATGATAACGCAGATGTTGAGGCTGACAGCGTTTGACATGTCGTGATGGCAGCAGGCACCACAAACTGCGTCTATAGACACACAAATAAACCTCTGTTTGCAATTATATTTCAGTCTGACATGAGTCGAGCTCAATGACAAGCCCAGGCTGATTAAAAAAAAGCCACAAAAAAGAAAAAATGAAAAGTGTGAAAGGTGAAATAAAAGATAACAGAATTTCAAACACTTTAGGTGCTCATAATTTAACACACCCAAGAGTATCACTGCTTTATCTTTTAAAGAGTCATGGAGGAAAGCTTGGACACCTAGTTAGCCAGGTTGGTAACCTCAGCTCCTCCGGTTCTCTGGATCCTCCATTATGACAGATGTTATTTGACTAACGCTGAGCTAAGCTAACATTAGCCGCCAATTGGGGGTAAAAGAAGCCGGGTCTAAACGTCAGAAAAAGGGAGGCGAGTATCCAAGAGCAACGATGTGATAATAAAAATACATAAAACAAAGCACATGTTGATGAACACTGACACATTGATGTTATACACTTGTGTGACGTTTATATATTTTTTAACCTCCTACATATTTACTGACAGCTTAGGGTTTTTTGGATGCTACATGCTACATTTACCATCAACATGTACGGGAGCTTACGACGCGGCCTACACAAGCTAACGCGAGTTGTTGGCACTAAAAAAGCGACTGACACTGCTCTCACGACGTCAACACGACCCAGACNCCTTTATTTTGTTGAGGAAAGAGGCTGGAGGCTAGCTCGGCTTACGTTACTTACCCTGTCCGTATTTAGCTTAGATTCCTCTCCAAGGGAGTCACACCAAATTGGGCGGGGACTGCGAGCCAATATGTCTGAAATGTCCAAATTTCTACAAACGGCCACTTAAGATAACCGCAGATGTGTTATTCTGTTGTCAGTAAAAGGCTATAAAGGTGTTTTTGCCCCTCTGTTTTTCTTAGTATTGTGGAGACAATCTACGCTCAAACCACCATCTTAGCTAGCATTAAAGTAGGGAGGAGGGAACGGGCAAGTATTCAGCGCCACTGAGTCTGCGCAGAAGGACCGGTGCCTTCTGGGAGAGGTAGTTTCTAGGCAAGCCAAGTTTAGTTGTAAAGCACAAAAAGCAACAAATTAATAAACCATTATGAAACACCATTTTCTGAAACCTCTGGCTAAGACATGAATTCCCACCCACCTTGTATTCCAGTTATAATTATTTAATTAATTTACATTAATTTAAATTATTTTTTTATTACCTTTATATGTTTATATTACCTTTAATTTCTGAGCTGGATAGACTATATGCATGATATGGCGTTTGCTGTTTCAATTAAAACATAAAATTAAAATTAAAGATGCAAAATGTAAAAAAGAGCACATTTTAACAACTAGTTAATTAAAAGTAATTTACATAACAGGCATAATTACAAAACTTATAAGTAATATAATTTATTATAAGATACATTTTGAAAACAATTAAAATAGATCACTAGAAAAAAAGTACAGTGTATGATATGATATGAATCAAAAGACCCATATTTGATTGGATAAAAAGGTAACAGCAAACAGAAAAAAAGTCTTCAGCCTTGAATTAAAGGAACTGAGAGTTGCAGCAGACCTGCTTCTCCATCTTTAGTTTTTACTGTGTGGCTCTCGATGTACTTAAACAAAAATAATATCACAAGAATCCACAGAATTATACACGGTAAAAGTGAAGTGAAAACAGAGTATATTTTAGTAATGCATGATTTATTTACACACATTTATAATTATGAGCTAGTTCGTGAAAAATTGATTGATATAATTTTTTGCATGATATAAATTGTTATAAAACAATATAATATATGAAGTTTGATATCATCACATATTTATTTTCTCTCATACAGTAGTGGAAAAAAGTTTTTTGGCACCCTTAAACATGTACAGAGTCTCAGTGGCCAACACAACAACGAAGCACAACAATTGTGTCTTTTAAATAAAAAGCTCATTCGTGGATCACTGATACCAAAATCACCCAATACTCAAAATTTCTTTTTTAATGCAATATTTTAAAATGCATGGGGTGTCCAAATATTTTTTCCACCACTGTATGTTACCAACAGATTTAAAAATATCCAATAATAAATCATGCAAATCTGCAAATATGCATCAGACAAACCAATCCATGATTGACCAAATCTTCCCACATTTCTCAGATAATTTTAAACAGGTAAAACATAATTTTAATCAATCCACATAAAGCTCGGTTTGGACCAGTTCTGAGTGTGAACATTATTAGGATCCACAGAGTCTAAGGTAAGTGTGGGGTCAATGGGGTGTGGAGATGCCAGGGACAACCGTGCAGCCAGGAGTCCCATCCTGACACAGCTGTCAGTCTTTTGCCCCTGGAGAATCCCTGCTATCAAGGCACCTGCAAGACTGTGAGGGAGCGACAGAGAGAGAAAGAGTACAAAAAAGAGAGAATAGAGGTCATGGAAAATTGAAAGTAGATCAAAGTGAAGCAGAAGTTTCCAAAAGAAGGAATGCGAAGGGAAAAGTAGGTTGTGTAAGTTTTTAACACCTGTCTCCTGCTCCTGAGACATTCATTGTTTCCTCTGCAGTTACAGCCAGTGCTGAGTAGTGGAGAGCGCAAAGCTTCCGCTTCTGCAAATATGGGCACAGTGAACATAACATTCAGTGTTACTGATCATCATCATCATCATCATCATCATCATCATCATCATCATCATCATCATCATCATTATGAATTAAGGCAGTCTTTACCCTCTTCTCGCTTCTTGGCTGCAGGTTGATTGAGCCTGAATCATGCTCTCCGCACAGCAACACTCCATTAGCCCCCAAAGTGACCACCAGACAGTGCAGATGTTCCAGAAGGGGGCGTGAGAGAGCCACAGCAACACTCAACACCTCATCGAGGGAACTCGGAAGCACTGCAGCCCCACAACACAAAACCACATCCTCATTTAGTACCATACTACTTTGCATTTTTCACAAGAAACATACAGTGAAACCTAGAAGTGACTGTATGTGTTTGACAGCACATACTGATACCAGTAAATACTCTCTAACTTCTCTCAGTAGAGTCTGTTTACCTGCAGGTGTTTGGATGCCCAGTGTTCGGTTCATGGTGCACAGCTCTGCCAGGTTTGGGGATGAGTAGGAAAGCGACTTCCAGGTGTCTGACAGGAAAGGCTTACTGGCCTTATCTGAATCTGTTGGCTCATACCAAACTGTGACACATATTGATGTTATTACCAATGAATGGAAGCTGTTGTTCATGATCATTCAATATCATTAAGTGACCATCTCGTCATGCTTACCATTAATATTGTGCATTTTGGCAACAGAACAGACATAGTCTATGGTGGAGACAGGTATGTTTCCATCGAGACATACAAGAGTGGCTGATGACAGCTGCTTCTCAAACTGTGACACCTATAAGAAAATATTCAAAAGAGTAGCCTAACTCTTTCAAAACCAGAGTGTCACATGTGCACATGAAATGCAATCATATCATGAAAACTGTTAAGCAAAATAAAAATGAAAACATAAAAAAGCTATAAAAATTGCAACCTACACAGAAAGGTTTTTGAAAATGTTTTAAAATGTGGCACAGACTATGCTGATCAGATACTGTAGGGTTTATTGATCAGTGTAAAAGATAAAACTGATATAATCAGCGAATATGTAAACAAGTATAAGCGCTCTTTGTCTACAGCCTGGACGGATTAACTTTTAATCTTTAGCTGCCTTTTGACTTCACTGTATTGGTGCAGAATAAGCAGTTAAAAGATGATAAGAAGCTGAGCCAAAACATGAAAGGCTTTAAAAGTAATCAACTAATATTAAACTGAATTCTTAAATAAATATGTAGTATTGAAATTCACTCAGGACTGGAGAGATACTGTATGTCAGAGCATGTGGAGACAATAGAGATACTAGCCTGGCTAAAAATTAACAATTAAAACCTTACATAGTGTTCTGTGATTTGCTGATGAATGTCCATATCACCCAATCCAAGACTCAGTTCTCCACTTTCAGTGATGACAGCACAGTAAGTAGCTGTACGGTGATCTTGTAGCCTTGCCACACCACTTGTGTTCTTACAGAAATAAGAAAAAAGTAAATAACATTTATGTCTTAAAGTCAGTACAGTTTGATTCATATTTGATGATAATAACCATTGTTAATATACACATACCATATGTTTACAGTAGTTTAACACTGCATCACTATGTGAATCAGCTCCAGTCGCAGAAATGAACAAGGGTTTATGGCCTAAACGACTCAGAGAGTCTTAAAAGAAAATATCAGACACATGAACATAAGACAGTCAGATTTAACTCAACAAAAACGTGCATGTACACAATCAGATAAAAATGCACCAGCAATGTTCCGTCCTACACCGCCAAATGACTGAGACACACTTCCTGCGTTAGTCTGTCCAAACTGAAAGAGATAACAACAGTTCTCAGAAATCATTATAGTCTAGTTAATATGATCAAATGGAATCTGCAGTATTGAGGATTCATGCTGTAAATTAAACTTACAATGAGTGTTTTTGTTTTTCCTTTGGCAATAAAATCCACATTTGTCCCCCCCACGACAACCTGTAACAGAGGAGCATCATATGTTCAATGAATTTGACTTAACATTCTGTACAGCTGAAAAGCAATGATTTGTATATGTTTATACTCACAACATCTGACTCCTTTCCATGATCAGCTGTGCTTCTTAATTTTCTCTTATTCGTGTGCTTTGACAGTGCACAGGCTATTTTACTGCCAACTTTAGCATTGTTATGAATGAGAGCAATGTCTAGGAGCAAACAAGTTATGGATGGTATAGATATAATGTAAAGAAGGTCAAAGGTCATTAACAGGGGATCAAAGAAGCCACCGTATTGTAATATTGCTTTGTATTTTTTCTGAGAATTTGAGATAATCATTTTTTATTTTTCAGCAACATAGATTTTGGAAGGATACTAGCCTCAAGGGACTTTCCACCTGTCAGCTCATTGACCTTTTGAAGAATAAACGGTGTCACATCTCTTCCTCTGATGCCTTTAGCACTAAAAATAAAACAGACACTGACAACTTTTCCAGTGGAGTTTAAATCGTTCATTTGAATCGGTTAATTGTCAGTTAGTCATGGCCGCAAGCTAGTATTTCAATGTCAAAAAATGGACTTTCTATACCTTGCCTCTGTCACTGCAGTCTGTATCGCTTCTTCTATCTGCTGGCCTGCTGCTGCATGCTCCTCTGGAATGGGCACAGCTAACAGGACACCACTTTGGAGGCCCAGTGACAGAACGCTGGCTGAATGATGGAAAAACAACATATATAGACACAACATGCAGGAAAAAATGTGCTGAATGTGGTTATTTAAATTAGGTTCTGCTTTAAGACTCAAGGAAATGTTCAGTGTTCAGGATGTGAAACTGTTGATTTACAGATGAGTTTTGCAGCCTCTTCAGGGTTGCACACTTGATATGGCAAAGTGAATCCACTTCGAGGAGAGAAGAAGGCTGGGAAATTCTTTGATGTTCCATAAGTGGCAACACAGACACCCTGTGTCTCCTGACAAAAATACAGGGTAGAGTAAATAACCAGTAGGATTTTTAATGGAAATCACACAAGCCAGTATGGCCTAAAGAAATTCATCTGGCAGACATATACCTTCAAATGTCATTGTACAATGATATTCTGAAAAACAATCTCAATATTCTTACAAGGAACTCCAGGGTGCGACCAATGTCGAGAATAGACTTGACCCCAGCAGAGACCACAGTGATGGGAGTTCTACCCAGTTCTGTCAGATCTGCACTGATATCTAGACCTAGGGGAATAATCATAAACAAAAACATAAACTCACTACCCATACCTGTTTGTTGTCCCTAAACTTCCCTGGAGTGAACAGTCTCATCAGTTTGAATAACCTTTAAATTGCCTCCTCTGGATGATATATATAACTTAGGTGGACACAAACTCTGCTTATGGGTTTGTCATCAGAAACAGATTGCTAAAGCTAATCAGGTCAGTTTGTATGTTTTCGAGGCATGTTAAGAAGAGGAAGATGGGATCAATATTTTTCAACATGGTGCTGGTCATCTTACTGTTCTCTCCATCTCTGTGAACTCCTCCAATGCCTCCCGTGACAAACACAGGGATGCCAGCTCTATGTGCTGCTATCATAGTGGCTGACACAGTCGTTCCCCCAGACAACCCCTGAGAAAATAACATGCATACACAGAACAGCAAACAAAACAGTATAAATGACAGATTCATAGACTGTGCAGCTTCATGTATATTAGACTGATATTAATTTGAAGGTTGTATTTGACATGCAATCTTACTTTGCTAATAACATAGGGCAGATCACGACGGGACACCTTCATGGAGCTTTTGCAGCGGGCGAGGTGGTCAAGCTCCTCTGACGACAGACCAACATGGATTTTACCATCAATCACTCCAACAGTGGCAGGAATGGCTTCTTCAGCTCGCACAATGGCCTCCACCTCCTTTGCTGTGCTATATTAATACATCAAAAGGGCTCATTATCAGTGTTTAAAACAAATATTAAATGCTGGTGTCAGAGTTTGTTGACACTTCAAGGTCATTCAGAGTACCTCAGGTTGTGAGGATAGGGCATGCCATGAGTGATAATAGTGCTCTCGAGCGCAACCACCGGTTTGTTTTCTGACAACGCCTGTGATACAGATGGATGAATTCTGAAGAAGTTGTCTAAGAGAAGAAGTGATCATTATTATCATTAGGAACTGTACATACACTATGCTTTTAAAATGTTGTTTTCCACTCACCATTTTTGCACAATTTTCTCTGAAATGTTGAAATTCCTCTTCTTAAAATAAGCGCAGAGGCTTTCTTCAGCATTCTCATCAAATTTTGAAGGAAACCTTGAAAACAGAAAACAGAAAAAGCAGTGTCAGCTGATATTTACTTAACTGACCCACCAAGGCTTAAGGTCTCCCCTCCAGTGTTTGTCCCACTAAGGCAAGTACTGGTAGTCATTAGTATAAATAGGAAGACTTTGGGTGTGATTTTAAATATTTATTTTCATTTTATTGTTATGTATGTACTTTGACTAATGAGAGACTAGGAAAAAAAATTCTCAAGTCTTTCAACTTGTTTTACCATGTCAGTCAAGATATTAGAAACAAGCTGTCTCCTTTACAACATCAGTTTGACCATTATCGTTCCATATAAAATTACAAAATGAGCTTGACAATGACTCAAAATCTGTTCTTCATGGTTTTTGAATGGAACACAAACAATAATACACTAAAATGGCTACAGGCCCAGAGTTGTCTCTTCAGCTTAACTCCTGCAGCCTCAGTTATTCAGTAAAAAATAGTTTGANCAAAATGAGCTTGACAATGACTCAAAATCTGTTCTTCATGGTTTTTGAATGGAACACAAACAAGAATACACTAAAATGGCTACAGGCCCAGAGTTGTCTCTTCAGCTTAACTCCTGCAGCCTCAGTTATTCAGTAAAAAATAGTTTGTCTAACTAATTCTACATAGACCAATCTTTCAAAAAAAAAAATGCATATGGCAGGTACTTTTCAGAATTACAGCAATGAACATTACCTCAGTTTTCTGAAGGAAAAACTAAACAGGATCCTCAGTTGCATCAAACCCTGCAGTGTGTTCTCTGTCACTACAAGGCACAAGTCCAACTCAGCCATTGTGATGATTTTCTTTGCTCCAGTTACTTCAAATTCCCATCACCCTCCCCTTTTGGGGCTGCTCTCCCACACTGACACCCAAATTCCCAAGCTTGGGTCTGTGTTGTTGTCTTTTTTCCTCTCCTTCCCTCGCATCTACTCATTAAAGACTGCTTGCTGAAAGTTTTTGCAGTTAGATGAAATAGCAAATGCTAGACATT
>JANJYQ010058510.1:3999-14412 GCA_024605255.1 Rastrelliger kanagurta | reverse complement strand
TTTTAAGTATATAAACTGAGTCAATGGATTTCAATCAATACTCCATAACAAGTAATTCCTGGGCTTGAACATTTTATCAATACTTCTGTAACCTCAGCCAAAACTGACTCTACTGTTAGCTGCTGCTTTGTGTGTGTTCACTCAACAATATGTCAGCCTTAACACCTCATGTCGTAATAACAAAATTAGATTTGGAGTGTATTTCGGAGGCTGTGCTCGCTAACTTCTCCATGTAGATATTACCAGGTGTCCCACAGGGCTTCCGGTTTGGACCTCGGTTATTTTGTTTACTTTGTTGATTTTCTTTATTTTGGGATGTGTTTCAAGCTTTATATGTTTGAATTCTTTATTTACATGGAAACCTCAAACACTGGAACAGTTTTGTGAATTAAGTTAATACACAGTGAATGTGTACTCCGTTTCTTTATGTCTAGCATATGGTAAATTGTCTATTAATCATATTAGAATGCTGTAATAATTGTGATTATTGAAATGATCATACAGGTATTCATATTCTAATAAATCAGATTGTGAGCTGATTCTTTTCTCCTTTTTCAGTGTGTTGTTTAGTACAGAAACATATTGCTGTCACACCAGAAAAAGATAACATATTACTCAGATTACTTGACATGTTATGACGTGAGACTTATTACGTTATAATGTGAAAACTAATCATGTTATAACATGGAACTTATTACATTATGACATGAAACTCATCACATTATAACATCAAACTTATATATTGTGAAACATCAAAATCAGGTTTCCTTAAAGCTTCATTTGTTTCTCTCATAATTACTATCTGTCCAAACAAGCAGCGATCCAGTTGTCTTGTGCTGAATGGCTATTGTCTTGAAAATTCTTAAATCTCAATGAGGCGTATGCAATGTGTGCGCAACCGTGAACATAATCTATATGTGTTGTCTAAAACATGCTCTGAACACACAGACAGATGACTTGCATTGCCCTCAGAAACAACAAATGGCTTGGAGTTGGCTAACATTTTGTATTGTTTACAATCCCTGACTATAATGTAGGACCAATTTATGATCAATTTAGAATGATGGTCAAAATGTATTGTTTTTTTTTTATTTTTATTTTGTGGGGTTATGATTTTCTTAACCTGTCAAACTAATCTGAAAATTAATCCAAATAGGTTACTTTTCTTTCCTGTCACTATAATTACTTTGACATTCTTTAATCTTTATCTTTGAATTAATCTTTTTGGTATCAGTCACTAATAATTCTAAAAAAAAATCTATCCATTTCAGAATCACCAGTTTAATTGAGCTTCTTCTTGGGGTGAAATTTAATTGGTCAGTTTAGGCTTCGGGATGATAAAGTTGAGTCTCATAGATAATAGAGGCAGTCTGGGTTAAATGTGCTCCTAATCTCTTGTAATGGTTGCTCAACTGGACTAATTAAATAAGTGACCACCTGCTAGTTTTACAGTCTATGACATCTGGCTGAACAAAAGAAATAATTAGCCACATGCTTGATAAACATAAACTATGCTTGGAGCAGTTATCTCTCAGATACGAGGCTGTCTAACCTTTCAAGGATTGGAGTTGGTAGCTTGGCGTGTTCTTCTGCCATTTTGCCAAGCCTAGACAAGGATTAAGTCTCAGAACATAGAATTTATTATCTGATCTCTAATTATTAATTGCATGATCATTTTCAGATTTCAGTCCATATGGGACATATATCCTTTATGACATGATGATTGGAATCCTCCTCAACATCAGTAAGGCCTTGCTTAGATGTTTTCAGAGTCAATGCTTCAGTAAAATGCCACAACCATTCCTAGTTTTCTCCTTTAAAATTAATATTAAGAAATGATTCAGCTAAGACGCCATTCAGCTCTTTAAAATTTGCCCCCACTAACTCTGATTACATTTTGACTTAAATAAGAATTGTTTTTTGTATTTTATTTCACAAAAAATGAAGGCTTAATTGCATTTGTTAGACCTCAGTGAGTTACCAGTAGCAGGTGTTTGCTATATGTTCCTCCATATTTTTTTTTTCAACTCTGCAGTTGAACTTTCTGAACACAGAGGTATTGATTGGCCTATTGATTTTCAAATAAGCTCTCATTGTAGAAAGTAGAAATCCAATTAAAAGTTGAACTTGACACATTTAATCCAATCAAGACGATGATATGTATCGATTTTACCCTCAAAATCAATAAGGTGCACACGGCTCGGCTCGGCCCTCTACGTTTTTCCTTTCTCCAAAAGCATGAAGCATATATTGAGTATCAGCTGAGTAATGTGCAAGGAACTTTTTTTTTTTTGATCTGCTTTTTTTAATTGAAGTGATCAAATTCAAACACACAAACATAAGATTTAACATCTGATAAAGGAGGCAAGATGTGGAAATGGCATAACATTTTTCTTACATCAAATAATGTATTTTATATGAACAAATATCCCTTTTGACATTAACAGACAAAAAAATGTACAGTAATTTATTGCTGATTGGAACAAATAGAATACCAAATAGGTCTAACTCCTTGCTCAACCTTTATAAACAGGTATATAACTCAAATAACAGAAATTCAGACACTCTAGTGTGGAATATTTGATAAATAAGCAGTCGACACCACGCACACACACACACATACACACACATTACATATGAATATACATTATATCAAATCATGTTTTAGAGACCAGTTTTAATTGTTTTTTCCTTACTTAACATCTAAGACATGCCATCAGTTTAAAATCATGTTTATATCTTAAAATTATAAAAAAAAGTCTAATAAAGGAATGTCATGTTTATTTTTTGAACCCCAAAGCCATTATAAAGAAGCTAATTATGCATAATAAACAACATAATAAATTTACTTTTCAGATGCTGAAAATAATATTACACACTTATTACAAATGCTTGATATGTCAGTTTTCAGATTCCTTTTGAATGAAAAATAAGCCACTGTACTCTTTATTTATGTGGTGCATACATATGTCATCCTACTGAGTAATAATTGGTTGCCTTTTCTCTGCCAAGAGCTGACATTTGCCTCGCATGATGATTGCTGAGTGTCTTATTGTTCTTTGTTTTTAGAGACCATTTAATTGGCCTGCTAATTATGCTCCTGATTTGTGCATTATTAAAGCCAGGTGCACTGTAAAGGTCAACTCTGAACAGGTAATGAATGTAGCTATACAGTGCAATCAGCTGTAGGACAAACATATAGCTTGTTGAGTATCACCACAACTTTAATAATCATTTTCATTACAGTTAAAGCAATTTATGATTATTTATTTTTATTTCCAAGTATGTTTTTTTCACTTTGTCTATTTGCCATAACTAATGCAAAGTAACTGTTACTAAGTCCACCCACCGTCCCTGTGGGGAAATCCAGCTGCCACCGAGCCGCCTCAGTGAGGAGGACTGGAATGTGGCAGGAGAGAAAAGGTCTTTTCAACTGGCATTCAGATAACATTTACATGGACATGCTAAACGTCTTAATTCGTGTATCAAAATGCAGTCAGTTCTAACTGTATACGATGCAAAGTCTTAATGCTGAGGGGAAGTTTAATGCAACAGGTCTCAGTGAATACCTTCACGTGACTGCTTTATTAGCAATACATTGGAACACCTTTAAAGAGAATGAGAACAATAATATCCAGTGACATAATCCTAACAAGTCTATCAAGGTATTATGAATGACCTTTTCCTCTGTGCCACATAGTGACATCAAGTTGCCTTGTCTCTTTAATAAATATTTTTTCCTCTCTACCAACAAACATAACTGATGAAGTTGAAACAGGGAGATGACTTCAGACCAAATGTCAGCACTAACCAGTGATGGGAATAACGGCATTAAAAATAAGTAGCCTAGTAATTAATTACTATTTACGCCGTAACAACACTGTTACCATTACCGACGGGGTAACAGGGCGCGTTACAAACAAGAGCTCACTGAGGCTGTTGTCGTCCAATTGGTCCCACAGTCACAGGAGCTGCAGCTGTTTTTTTTTTCTTTGGGAGGAGGGAGGGACGAGACAACCACATAAGTGATGATGATTGGCTAATGTCGAGTTAAAGGTCAAGCTAAGCCAATCAGAGGCAGTGTTCTGTTTACACAGAAAAACTACGCGCGCACACAGCAGAGCGGCCAAAACTAGCAGAGGAAAAACAACGGCTAGTTGCAAGAAAGTTGGCATTTTAAAAGTGGAAGTACAGACTACTTAAAGACAAGAACGACAAGAACGTACATCTGAAGTGTACATTATGTCCCCGAAACAAGTGTTTGTCCACAACTGCAATTCTGATCTAATGAAGCATCTTTCCACGGTACACGCTGCTACAATAGTGGCTAAAATGGTAGCCTATGTGATTTTATGCATGTTCCGGTGTGTGGAACATGCATACAATCACATAACCTACATCCTATGAAGCAGGAAGTAGGCAAAAGTAAGTAAACATATTTTAAGAGACTTATCATACTGATATGCTTGGCTATTTATAATAACGCCTCAGAGTTTCATTATTGATTCTGATAAGGACACCAAAAGTCACTTAACTCAACACCTTGATGATGATGGCACTCCCTCAGCAAGATATTTAGCCTAATGTTAAAAAAAGAAAGAAAAAGGAACGCAATAGTTACTTTCCCTGGTCACTAGTTACTTTTATTGTGGAGTAATTCAGTTATTAACTCTGTTACTTTTTTGAGAAGTAATTGGTGAAAGTAGCGTTCCCAACCCTGACACTAACTCACAATCAGCTTGACTGTCTTGAAATAGTAGCCTATGCAAGAATAATACTCCTGTTTTCAAACTACAAGACAAGAATTTGTATTTGATGATTTTATGATTTTGAAGATCACGTTACAGATTTATTGTACTTTTTTTTTTCCCCAGGTACTTATTATTCATCCCCTGTGTCATGTGCAATTTCGAGCACTGTGCCTTTGTAAAACAAGTGTAAGAGGGAAAAGGGAGGGAGGAGAAGGAAGAGGAGGGAGGGTAGTTAGTGTAGGAGGGGGGCGGTGAGGGTTGCAGGGTCATGGCTCTTGTAATTACCACAGTCAGGTTCAAGTCACTGGTCAAGCTGTTGTTGATTTTTTTTCCCATAATGCAACGTGTCAAGGACTGACCTAAATGTGGCACAGCATGCCTCCACTGATGCCCATTTGATTAGGTGTCTTATCTTCCGCCAGGGCAGCGTCCGATGAGAACCAGGAACACAGTGATGGCTGGAAAACTGACAGAGAGATCTATTAAATGGCAACTTTGCTATGACATGTCAGCCAGGACATGGTGGATGGTAAGTTGAGCTCTTTTGTCTTGACTTCTTTTTAAGTGACATTTACTATGAACATCACCACCAAGCAAAATCAACTTCAAAAAAAAGATGTTTCTTGTTACCTTTTCTAAAATGTAATTTCAGGTATCTAACACTTTTTGGGATAGCATGTATGTAAATACCCATATCTAGTCAACCCTCTCTGACTCACTTAAATGTCTTATTATGCTGACTAAACTGTTTGTGTGTTTGTGCCAAGGCCAGAATTCACCATCTTTGCAGAAATAAGAGATATTATGGAGAGCATCTAAGACTCTTTGTTTATTTTTCATGCATTCCTTACAAGTTTATCATGTGCTAAATGCCTACGGAGATAGCTTGTAGCTTTTATTTAAGAAATATTTTAAGAGAGCATCAACATGATTTTATTTGTTAATGTAATTCTAAAGGCCAGTGTTTGTAACCTTGATTATTGAACAGTTTTAAACACAGTTATACTTAATTTTGACTGCAAACAATTTGGTTGAAATGGGCTTTAAAAATGTTATGTTATGTAATTAACGTTATTTTTGCCTGAGAAGAATAACTAAAGGAAGTATTCAGCCTGCCTTGTGTGTGAGAGTGCTCCTCAAGTGCACCTCTCTGTGCACCCTGTGCAGTGTTAATTTGATAGTGTCGGACAAAGAGCCCTTGTCCAGCCCGCGCCTTTCCCATGCTGAAGAGGCAACACAGGCTGACATTTCATTCTGAATATTTATTTACTTGTCTGACTACAGGCAAGCTTTTATTGTGCTCCATCACCAGGGTTTAAGTTGAGGTTTGTTTGTCTGTCTCAATGCATATGAGCTGAAAGAAGTGAACTCTTTCTACTCGGGCTGTGCTGCTGCTGCTGCTGCTGCTGCCTGCTGCTCTATTTAACATTCACATGTAATGAATGTGCTTTGTAGCCATAAAAATCAAACAAGCTGTGCTTATATTTTCCAGAAATGAATGACTTAAAATAAATGAATAGAATCAGCTTTAATTCTTTTATCCACAATTTGCATAAAAGACAGAACCTAAGTGCTAAAGAGGGATTTTATGAGCAATGTCAGCAAGCAGAACATGATGTGGATTACATCATTAATTAAAAGTTCATTGTAAAGGTTAGAATATTGAAGGATTTAGCTNNNNTGGTGCAATGGTAGGAAATAGCATTGGTGATGATGTACCTAGAGTGTTATTCATGAGTAAACAACATGAGGACAAAAGCATCAGAATTGGTATTTAATAGCGTAGTGTTTCCTGTGACAGCCTCTGAGTACTTCTTTAGTCAGCTTGTTTAAATCATGTAGACTTCCATTTTGACAATAAAACTTAGATTTTGTATCTTCTGATTAGTCTTTATTTTTGTTGTTTTAGTTAAAGAACATAATACATAATAACTAAGAGTTAATGACTTGATGACACAGGTGCTCAAGCTGTTACACTACAGAGTGTTGCCCCCTAATGGTGTAAAAAATGATAGTTGGCTTTAACTATAGTGGAAGACTGCATCACATAATATTATAATGATGATGTACAGTGAACTTAATCATTCTCAGAAGATCTTACTAGAAATGTCTCTATCTTTGCCCTAAGTCACTGTATTAAAACAAAAAAAATGTGAATGAGTCATCTATAATTTTTAAAAAATCAATAAAATATCCCTGTAGGATTAAAACAATTGACAAAATGCGTGACACTGAATGAACAGCATTTTTTTATGGAAGAGCATTGAGACAATATGTCACAGTAAGAAAAGCACAGGTGTAAATAATAAAGTTAACGATAGCTGAAATCATTGAGCTGCTTGAGTGTGTGCGCTGTCAAGTCTTACAGGGATGCTTGAATATAATGAAGTAATCGTTACTGTTATTAGTAACACCTGCATTGAAACGTCTGCTATGAGAAGGTGTTTGTACCGACAAGGAGTATTCATATTTTTATGTTTGATAATCATATTTGGAATATTTGTAAAATAACACAAGGTAAGAACATGTTTTTTAATTGTAAGCTTATGTATAAGTTATTTAAAAGATTTTATATTTTAAATTGTTTAACTGCCATTAAAACATCCCCACCTTTAAATATTAAAGGACACCTCAGAGCTCAGTCCTCCAGTGAGTCTTAACAAGATACTAGCAGTTATGTTTGCAGCCACATGGGGGTGGTAGATCCACATTCAGGTGGATGAATTGGTAACAACTCATGCCATGTGCTTCAACAGACTGATAGAATGCTGAATAGATGGTTGCAGAAACAATGTAGAGTCAGTGTGTGAGATATGATCTGCCTTTACTTGGTATCACTTCCTTTAACAATACTAAGAAGTACAAATCTAAAAGAAAAACATTTTGAGAAAAATGATTACATTATGTGATTTACAAAGTATCCTGAAAAGTACTGAGTGTGTCTGCTATTTCTGTTTAGTAGAGTGTTTTTATTGGCTTAATAGTCAGAAGGACAATATCTATTCAGCCCAGCCAGTTTTGCTCTAAGGCTGCAGTGCAGTGAATCGGCACAGCCACAGTATCAGATTGAACTTATCCTTGAAACAATCATTGCTCAGCAATTTATAGCCATTTCCACTCCAACCCAATGCTCTTAGCTTAATTATTTTGATAAGTGAATCACTAACAATGACTTAGCGTGTGTGATGCAGATCCTGCACCAACATGACAACAGTGACATTTTAGATAATGTGAATAGTGTGTTGATGTCATGATAACAGTGATGAGACAGCAATAAATTCTATTGTCCAACTACCCATTCAAATAATACTATCAGTCTCACTTTCTGTTGTTATGCCAGCACACAGCAGTGAGCATCCGTTGAGNNNTATTATTATTATTATTATTATTATTATTATTATTATTATAGCTACTTATTTTACTGAATGAATGAACCATAAATGCATTAATAGATTAGCAAACTGTCAAACTATAAAAGACTAGAAACGGTAGCAACAGTGCAAAAAAGACATATGGAAAAATAAACAAATGTAAAGAATGAGCCTGTGATCAATAAGCCAATGGAGGTCAAGATGATAATAACAGATACAACCAAACAAATCAATGTACTGAAAGAAGAATGAGAGTTAAGAATGAATGCAGCTATTATGGAGGATGAAGGATAAACTATGATGGAGGGAGCCAGTAATGAGTACCGGTATATAGACAGGTATGTAATATGTATATATAATATACTGTATATAATGTATATAATAGGAGAAGACATTGTGCACAGCTGGATATGGTCATATCTAAACAGAATCAGTTAAATATAGATATGCAAATATAGAAGGCGATGTACCTTACATCATATCACTGAATAACCATAGCGATATCAGCACCAATGTTATTATTTTATTTTACAGCCAATAGTTGATTGATCATATAAATGGCAATTTTCTGAGTATTAAAACTGTAATTACCATACCATGTAGGTCACATGTAAAAACCTGATGATGATAATAATAGGCTAATAATAATCATAATTACTACAGTGCTGCAGTAATTACTATAGTGTAATGATTTCCACCTGCAGTGGTGACATCGCCATGACAAGGCTGAATGTCCAGCAGCAGCTCTGTCAGCCCCAAACAGCACGTCAGAGGAGCGGAAGTGAGGGGCCCAGGGTACACAGTCCCGGGGCCACTGCTGTTGGCCAATGAGAGACCAGAATGCCAACACTATTACAAAACTGTGCTGCGTCAAGCTGTAGAGAAACGGCCACATGATACCCAGGGGATGGGAAGTGTTGCTTTCAAAATGAGAGTCACGTCTTGAGGTTCAAAATGTGGATTTTGCTGTGATAGAGGATCAACCCAAGTAAATTCTCTTCATGACATAGTTTATAATAGCTGATCTATAAGGTGCATGAAAAATGATAAATAAATCAAGTCACACGCTCTCCATTGTGAAATTTAATTTTTTTTTAGGTTTTTAGATAAACTGAAGGATGAAATATGCTTTTATGGGTTGACATAATTCTGTGGTGTCACACAACTTAAATGAATTCGGCTGAAATACAATGCTGAGGTTCTCATACTTTATGTCAATATTTTTCATTTTCTGCAGCTTTCTAACTCTATTCCACTGCATTTAAGAGAGAAATGTATTTTAGTTACTTTTCAGATGAAGATCTGACATGAAATAATCCTCTAAATGACGCAGCATTACTTAACCAGCATTTCCCAAACATCACAAAACAATTTGTCATTAGTCGTTGCTATGCCAAACTGTATGTCAAATTAAAAAAAAATATTTAAAAAGCTCTGAAAAATAAATCCAAATATATTTATANNNNCCAGTGATTCTCAAATCGGCTCCATGGACCCCTGAGGGTCCATTAAGTGGTTTCAGGGGTCCCTCACAAAGTATATTTATAATTTATTTTCCATCCATAAGTAACACAGTGACAGAATATGACAGAATTTTGGTTATGCTTTTCGCACATATTGGGTAATAAAACATCTAAAGCAAAAATCTTATCAGATGGGGGTCCTTGGTCTAATTTGGAACAGTTTAGGGTCCATGAAGTTAAAAGGTTTGAGAACCAGTGAAGTGAAGGATCTTAGGGCTTTTTCCACCTTTGACTATTACTGTACTCCAAAGTAACAGTCTGTCAGCGAGGCTTTTATTTGGGAAAGAGTCGGCGGAAACCGTGTTTTTTCGGTGATATCAGACTTGACAGTGAGCGCTGGGAGCCGGAGGGCGGCAGGCAGTCACACAGTGAAAGTGAAGGCGGAGACCAGCCCAGTGCCGAAAACTCAGCCTCTTCTGGATCACGTTCAACTTCACTGAACAACCCCAAAAAACGATCCAAAAAAGTAAGACTTGAAGAGGAAGGAAGACAAGAAAAAAACGCGAGGTGCTCCTAACTTCTTTTCACCGCTATCNTTTTTTTTTTTTTTTTTTTTTTTTTTTTTTTTTTGCGAGCACTGCAAGAGAAAACCCTCCAAAGCACAAAGTTGAACGTGAGAAATGTGAAGCTACCGGCTTGTGTGTTGTCAACCAGGCTCCAGGATTCCCTATTAATCCATGCAGTACAGTGCAATGGTACGTGAACATGGATTATTATTGCTTTCAAAATGTTGTGATAACGCGCTTTGTGATACTGTAACACTGTCTC
>JANJYQ010058476.1:17945-28180 GCA_024605255.1 Rastrelliger kanagurta | reverse complement strand
CCCCCCCCCCCCCCCCCCCCCCCCCCCCCCCCCCCCCCCCCCCCCCCCCCCGAATCTCTTCTAAGTAATTTACAAATTCCATTTGAGCAGCAGAATTATGTCATCAGAAACTTGCAAAACCTGTTAAATGAGTGATGGCAAATCTATCCTATATCTATCTAAACTATATCCTTCATGCAGTGGTTAATGTGATGTGATACTTAAAAATGTTTAGTTTGTGTATACTGGCTTCATCTGTGAGCGTGGGCACACAATGCAATATTTTTAAGGATGGATAGATGTTCCAGTGGGTGGATGATACAGTAGATTAATCTGGTGTATTGCCTGCTGGGCTATAAGAGTGCAGTTTTCGGTGACATAATAACCCAGTGGCCTTAATCCTCCGTTATAACCACAGGGGGGATTCCACTGCTGTTCACCCACTCCTCATAACTTCCTTTCAGGCATTGGCTCACATGGATCTTCACTGGAGGGCACAGAAAGATGTCATGTTTCATAACAACCATGTGTGAGTTGACTATCTGATCCTCAGCCACAAAGTATAACGAAATCAGTCTCGTGCAGAGGAAGCACCTTCTACTAGAAGTGATTAAAAATGAGCATTTGGCGGATAAGATAAAAATATGCTCCTTTAAGCTGTCTGCTAGGAACAAAAGACAGGATACAGGGAAACTCATAGTACTATGAGACGCCATTTTCATTGCCAGCCAAGTTGAAATCATTCATGGATGCCTTGGCATCAGGTAGCTGGAGGCATGGGAGCCCAAGTGTGCCCTTGATGACTCACATATTCAGACACACTGAAGCAACCCCCAATGGGTTTTGGAGCTGCAGTGCCCGCATGCATCTGTCTCCGAGGGAAACAGAATCTGATGCTATCTGGCACTTCTGTGCCATATATGTGTGTCACACACTTCTCCGGCTGCCGCATGGCTTTTACTAAGCAATTCATAACAATCCATGACTGACATGCATGGTAAATAATAAGCAAATGGCCTGTGGGTTTCATGCTTGAATCATTTGCACTGTACATCATTTATTGCCACACTGCTACTGCTACTGTATTTCTTAACTGGAATGACATAAACAAAAGCATTGTCAATGCAGTTTAATTTTCATATGGAGTGTCAAGTCTTTGTATTGATAGAAGATGCAGAGATTTCAGAACTCAGTTCATAACATAATAAACCCAGTCATTCAGATACATTCAATGATATACACAGAAGTTGCTCACAACTTCTACTCTTTACTATGGTCTGAGATGCCAGACATTAGTCTGTATGAATTCCATCCAGTCCAACTCTTCTCAACGTCTGTGTGTAATTCATACTGCGTGCTGCTTACAGTATGTATACATTGGTTCATGGTTGGAGGCTGTTTAAGAAGCCAGTGTCTTGTAATTGTCTTCTTCCTTGCTACTATGAGAGTTTTTTAGGAATAATTTGTCTCTGATAGTTCCTCAGATATGTTTCCTATGTAGAAATCCTAATATGATGGCTTGAACATTAGCCCAGAAAGGCTGCAAAATGAGACGAGACCAAAAGATGCGAGTGTGATCTGCCATTTAGTGCCTATATTATCTCCAGCTTTGAAGTCCAATTTATTTTGATTATATTTTTGGGGTTATGTCTCTTTAGCTTTGTGACTTTGTAGTTGTTATCTGGATGTGAATTGTGAGAGTTTATTCCTTCAGAGAGATTTCAGTGTCCATGTCTCTTTGCCACCTCTGCATCATGTAATCATTATTATTGATTATATTATGAAGGGTTGTTCTTCATAATATACTTGGATATAGATCCACAATAATCTGCTTGGCGAATGCTGAGTTGTATGATGTGATGAACATCTGTGTGACATCATGTGGTTCTTCACCTCCTTCATCTGTAAAATCTTGTCTCTAGACCATATTTTTTTCGACATAGTCTATTAATTCCCAAATGTCATGTTTTTAAAGTGAATCCAAGTGATGAAATGTGTGCAGGATTCTTTGGTTTTCATTTCACTATAATACGTTAGAAAGTACTGGATTTTTTAATAATACCTTATATTTATTTAAAGGTGCCTTTCTCAGCACTCAAGGACACCATACATGTGACAATAAAGATAATTAAATAAACAACAGAAATCGGGACAGAACAGGAGAGCAGACCCCCACAAACAGCATCTCCACCGGATCGGGGAAGCACTCTAAACTAAGATAACCACACCATCTGAGCAGATAACAAAGCCACAAAATGAGACTGTAAAGTCTAGAAAGATGAAAAAAAGTTGCAATGTTACCAGCGAGCAGCAGCATCAAGTCACACCAGCGTCCACTCGTCTGCACAATAACTAGTAATAATGTAAAACTAAAAAAAAAAATATGCATATGTAAATAATATGTGCACACACATTACTTACATGGCTTCTACAGGGAAAGTACAAAATTGCTAAGAAGGACACACATTTCTGGGGAGATTAAAGAAATACTGTGGGAAGCAGAGTATAGAAATAAAACCTAATGTACTTAAACTTATTGAATTAGTTCTTAACCTTGTGGTAAGGAGAGGAGGTAAGGATAGAGTGTGTAAAAGTGAATACAGGTCAGAAATAAAGATGATGTTGGGAATCAAATACAATTCTAATGAGACTTTCAGGAGGAGGAAAAATTGGCACTATGGAAACCTAAATATAGCCAGTTAGATACAATTCCCTCCATTGTCTTGTTCTGCATTCCCAGCATACCAGATTTGGTTGTGTATACTGTACCACTGCAGTGACTCTGTTACTGTTTCTCTGCTATAGTGTCTTGGCAGTATGTCTTTTGTCTCCATATTATAGTGTGTACAGTCCTCTGACTACTGTCCTTTTGTTCTCGACAAGGAACATCTGTACTCCATCTTTATTCATTTCCCATCCCTCACAAGGCTGTAACTGTTGTCTGTTGGTCTGTTATCTTAGCTCTCCCACGTGCATCCTTATTTTTCCAATGTGTAGCAAAACTGACACTTGAAGAATTTGTTTTTATTTTCACTTCATGAGGTGGTCAGTGGGAAGTGGTCAGTAGTCCAGGATCCAGAATCCTGCTCTGTCACCAGTAAATCTTTCAGGCCTATTCTCCCCTGCTGTCTACTTCTGAAGCTCTTTGCTTCAAAGCTCTTTGTGGACATCCCCTCTCTACTCCACAGTATGGTGAGACAGACCAGAGGACAGGGCCCTGTCTTTGTATGCCCTGATTAAAACCGAGTTTCAGTGATTGTCAGTGGCCCAGATTTCAATTCGGGGTATGAACCCAATCGAGGCCCTCTTTCTTTTACTCCTCTACCCATCACTCTCTTTCTTTCTCCCTTTCTGTTTATAATGAGCTTGAGCGCAGTTGATAGCCTGTATGTAGCCCTCCTCAAAGAATATCTCTTCACCTGCTTGCTTGATCTTTTTTCATCACATAAAAACCTTAACAGCAGCACACATTTGAAATGAAAGTGAAAGTGTGGAGGAATATTTTTGTAAGGTTTACAGCTCTCTACAGTATGCATGCTGTTGTTGGTGACTCAGCTCACTTTGTGTGAGACACTCTAGTGCAGCACTTCAATCTCACTCCCTGCCCTGTATTAATTACTGTGTGAAGGTGATGCCCACCTTTGTAACTGTGCCAGTAGATGCCTGCAGGAGGGATGTACTGACTGTTGAAGGACTAGGCTGTGGCTGATGTGAAGTGTCATCACACTAAAGAATACATGTGTACTCTATCACTCATGTAATCACTAATTTTGTCTTGTGTGATTTTTGAGCAATTTCAAAATTGATGTTTAAATTTTCTGATTTTTGAGGAATTCCCTCTCCAGTTTAGATAATTATCCTACATAATCTAGGGGTATATATGCTACTCTTTTGTCCTTAGTTCCGGCAGCTGGTAATGCTGAGTGCAGCTTCCCCAACCTGGCCTCTTTGTTAAGTCCACAGGCGTAAGAGCTATTTACTCAACAGAGTCAGTGGGACATTGAATCCTAAATCTCTTCCCTTCCATACGCTCCACTGGCCCAATAATGAACCCAATCACAGCAGCACCTACCACCAGGAAATGCCTCTGTGGAAATGAATGAATGAATGAATGAATGAATGAATGAATGAATGAATGAATGAATTAATTAATTAATTAATATTTTTGGGAGGGAGTGAATAAAAAAGTCACAAGAGGAATTTTAATGTGTATAGAATTTGAACATAATCTGAGGTTTGTTTTCAATGCTCGTACTCCAATTCAAAAAAGGACATTGGTGTCAACACAGACAGTGGTAAATTTCCTACTGTGAGGAGTGCAGCTGCATGTTCTGACTGCTAAACTGTATCAATGCTAACCCTGTTATTTTGTCCTTGTGTGTCTCTTTCCATGGGTTCACCTGCGGATTTCTTCTGTTTATGATGGATTGCCCATCTCAATCAACAGGAAACAACCTAAGGTATGTAAGTTTCATCTGTCTTTATTGCTAAATAAAGTGCAGTGTCAGCAGAAACACTCAGTAGTTATTTTCACTGCAAGTAGCTGTCTGTAGTGACTCCTTGCTGACCGTCCAGCATCCAGCAGCAGGATGAAGCACCAGCAGCCCGTTCTCTTTAAGGGCTGAGAAGCATTCTGCACAGATCAATGTACTGTTGTGAAGTTGTTTCTAGGGACATGATTGAGAGTGTTTTAGTAGTTTGGTTGGTCAGCAGGAGCTGGATAGATGTCCGTGTGAATGTGTCAGCGCTCTAAGATCTCGTGAACACCCACAAAGGCTCTATAATGAGAGAGGGATGAGCGCGGACACTGGGGCAGTGTGTGTGTGCATTCAAAGCTGCATTGTTGAAGTGCACCCCCACCTCCCCCCTTGACAACACACTGGTGACTAGATGTTTCACACACCAGGGACGTCCTTTGTGCTCAGTGCACTCTGCCGCTGACGGGACCAGGGAGCATTAGTGTGGGCGATGGGCGTGCGTGGTCACTGGGCCTGTGAACCTGAGTTACCCTGTAATACCCTTCAGCTAGACAAGCACGTGGCTGTCTGCTAAGTTATAGTGCTACTAGTCTCCTTGCATTCTAAAGGGGGAAGCCAAGGCTTCAACACAATGATTTCAAGCAGTTTTCATCCCAAAAATGACAAAGAGTATTGTGCTTTTCAGCTTCATCATTGTTTGTACTGCTGATTAATAGTAATTGTCCAATCAAGAACAATTTGTTGCACAGTCACACCCTCTGGCTGCAAAGAAGCAGACCAGGGGAGATTGAAGGCCTAGTTATCAAACCAGCCCTAATTGAGAATGATGGCACTTTTGTTCCTTTGAATGGCACCCACTTACTTGTCTGAAGTCACAAGAGGAGGTCTTGTTTTCAAAGCATTCAGTGATCTCAGTGCTTCCCATGCTGACTGTGCAACCAGTGGTTCCCTAGCCAATAGCCCTTATTATGATTAGAGAGGAGTTCAATTATTTTGGGGTATTTGTGTTGGGGGAAGTGATTTGGCAGAGCAGTGAGGGTGCACTGAAAGCCAGTAGTAGTAACATGTGTATCAGTGCTGTGCTTGCACTGCAGGATGGCAGTGTAGCAATGATTCTCCCACCAGCTTGAGGGTAATCTGCAAGAGAAAAGTGACAAAAATCTCATTTACAAAAGCATCCCGGCTGAGATAGGCAGCAATAACAATGAATGGACAAAAAACCAAAGAGATCTCGATAAATATTCCACTATATCAGATATCAATCTAAGATCTTAAATAAAATGATTATACAGTGATAATTTTAAATTAATTTAAGAGTGAATTTTTCATGCAACATAAGATCAATTTAGATGCATAAAAGCTATTTTAACCAGTTTAGTGCTGACTGTGTGGCTTTATGAATCTGCTATATCTGACTATAAGGAGTCTATAGTATTAAATATGTGCAAACTAACTAAACTTAATTATAAGTTCTTTTCATGGCCCTGATTCATAGAAGTATCTTGGATTTGAATATTTAAATGTGAATAGCTCCCTAATTAAGTGCAACATGTACACTAAAAGGAGCTGTTCTGTCTGTGAGGAAGACTTCTTTGATGTAAATGAAGCTGTTTCATCCATCCAGAGCTCATGCAGGTGCCTGTGGGGCACAAGCGAAAGGGTCGTGTTGTGAAACCTGGCACTGAAGGCTGAGTGCCATCACGCTCCACCGGGAACAGCCACAGCCCTGTCTCCTCGGAGATGAGGGTCACTGGGTGCTGAAATTTCTTGTGTAGAGCGCTGACCCTGATTTATGAATTCATTTAACTCCAGCCACTATCACAAAACACGGGCAGCTAACAGTGGATTTGTGCAGACAGTCATGGCGCGGCCTTTAACAAGCATTACCTCGAACAATACCCGAGTAGACTTCATCTCCCTCGCTCAGACAAGCTCAGTCCTGTTGATTTACTGCACAGCACAATAAGCCTATTTTGTGCCTCAGATGAAGAAGAAGAAGAAGAAACAGGACCGCTAGAGAGCAGGATCAAGTGGTGTTATACTGTACGTGCTCTGACAGGTGTAGAAAGTGTATGTTTACACTGCCTGTGATGTCTCCCCCACATGCAGGTGTTTGCCTTTGACCACTGTTTCTGGTCCATGGATGAGTCCAACGTTCCCAAATATGCTGGTGAGTCATAAGTGTTCATGCTGGAACTGATCCTACGCTCATCACCCAAAAACTTCATGATAGAAAAACAATCATGTTCCATGTAAGGAAGCAATAGTGCAGAAATCTCCCTACTTGATGGAAGAAACAACAAAATAATGNAAAAAAAATAATTTAACATGTGAGTTAGCATATGAGAAGTATTACACTGGTTACATTGACATAGAAAGAAATGAAAATTAGAGCAGCCTGTATTATTGGTTGTATATGATATGATGCAGCAACAAATTAGTTGTCCTTGTCTCTAAACAATAAAGTCATCATGTAGATTTATACATACAGAGCATGAAAATATCACTTGAACTTGCATCATATACAAATAATAATGCAGGCTCCTCTAATTTGCATTTCTTACTATGCTAATGTAACCCTTACCAGTGTAATACTTCTCATATGCCCATTCACATGTTAAATTATTTTTTTCAGCTACCATTGTTTGTCTCTAATGAGTGCAGCACACAAAAGCCTGCATCTACAGTTTTTCAAATATCCCTATAAAGAGGCATTATTACTTCCAGTGCATAACAGATTTCTATAATCATTGTAGATATTTTGCTTGTCATATCAAGCTCATTTTGAGATAGAAATGAAATGCTTACATCTGCTCTGTGCTGAAAATGACAAGGCAGTCTGTTCACTGAAGGGCTGCCTCAAGGGCCCAGGCCAAGGCTTTATTTAGCTCATTAAACAGCTGTCCCATTCAACAGGAGCATGACAGTGAACCACACAAGAGATTTCTCTACATGGCCCAGCATTTTCCACACGACCAGACAGGAATCCGTTGCCCTTCACAAACCTTCCTCTTCATTGTTTCTTGTTTGAATAGCCTCTGTCCATCTATTTCACTAATTTCACTAATTTTACCACAAACCAGACAACTGAAAGTGTTAATAACTAAATGAAAATGAAACTAAAATATATTTAACATAATCTCTATGGTGACTCATTGTTTGTCTTAAAGGCCAAGAGGTGGTGTTCAAGTGCCTTGGAGAGGGAATACTTGAAAATGCATTCCAGGGATATAATGCCTGCATATTTGCATATGGACAAACAGGTAATTGAAATTCCAGATGAAATTTTCACTTGTTTTGTCAGGGATTTTTTTTTTTTTTTGCTAAATCCATTAGACCGTATAGACTATGTCTATAACATATTGGCTGTGTTATACTCTTTGTTAAGTCTTTTAAGTACATTTGCAGGACAAGTCATCTTCAGATGTCTTGATACAAAGTTTGAGAGCAGGAAGACTTTTATTTCTGATTACATCAATTGGTCTCATGTCCTTCCTGGTTCAAATTAGCTACTTTATTCTACTTCCACACCTAGAGGAGCACTTAGTAAAGGGACACACCTGCTTTGGCACCTTTTTAATAAGTCAATTTATCACATTTGTTTTAAATAGGTTAAGTGTACTGGTGATTATTGTTCAAAAATTATTGAGGATACTAATCAGCGAAAAATGAAAAGTTGATACTATGTTCACCCAGGTTCAGGCAAGTCTTTTTCGATGATGGGAAATGGGGAGCAGCCGGGTTTGATCCCTCGACTTTGCTGCTCACTGTTTGAGAGGGTCCACAAAGAGGGGAACGAGGCCCATACTTTTAAAGTGGAGGTGTCCTACATGGAGATCTACAACGAGAAGGTCCGTGACCTATTGGATCCCAAAGGGTGAGTCTTGCACTTTTCTTTAAAATAAACAAATACATGACCTGCATCTGCTTGCCGAATTTAATGAGCTAATGCTTTGGTAATGCTTTGGACCTGGGGTGACAAACGCAGCTGGTTACACAAACCGTGGTGTAATTTTTCTCATAGCCTCGATTCACTCCAGCTCCAGCACGAGTAGTGACCTCTCAGGCGACTCCCACTTTATCTCTCTCTGTTTTATCGTTCTATTGTGTCTAGTTGCTTGAATTCGGCGTCAGAGTGGTGCGAGTAGGAAGCTATATCCGGTCATTTCCTGCAGAACAGAGGCCAGCATCATCCTCTGACACAGCTGCATTCTTTGCCTTCAGTGGTCTGATGTGGGTTGGCAGACAGACTGCAGGGGAGGGTGAACTGTGAAAGAGTGTGTTTCAGGGACATCTGTTAGTGAAGCAGGGAGCAGGAGAGTGGTCAGAGCAGCCTGTGAGCCGAGTACCACAGAGGGACTACAGTGGATGACTCTGTGTGCTGCAGATGTCTGAAGATGCAGCCAGACCCATTTTGATGGCAACTTCCTCTCACTTATATAACAAGCCTCACACTCACTTGATCTTCCCATCTGTCTGTCTTGGATTAAATATTGACTAGTATAGATATGTGTTATAGAGTCAAATGTAAATAGAATCTCTGTGTCAGGGTCACAGTCTTTCTGTTGTACCGTCTTGTTGGCTGCAGTGGGTGGTAGATTACTCAAGTGGAGGCAGGGAACCTGGCTATAGGATTTCTTCTCAACACCTGGCAGGCAGCCAGGTGAAGAGGGCCTTCAGTTCATCTAGTAAAACACTTACTTACACTAAACTATAGTTTCTTAACGGATTAAACTGGCAATATTTTATATTGTTGTTACGCACAAATCCCTTGAAAAAACCAACAATGTGTGTCTTTCAATAGGTTTTGACCCGCCCCAGCCCCCACCCACCCCTCCGTGCCCACACCGCCAAGCAAATTGATTCCCATTGTAGATGTAAATCTATAAAAATGGGTCACAGATATATAATTTAATCTTTCATAATGGCTAACTAAATAGCTGCACACTATAGTTCTGAGTAAAAGTTATAAATAATGCCTTTTTTTGTGCATTTTTGTGGATTATTTTCTGTGCCAGATTTGGTGAATTAATGTTTATTTACAGCAGCAAAATTGTTTATGTGAGTTTAATTCAAATATAGATCATCAGCCAGGTTCCTGGTAATGGAGGAGCGTAAACCATAGATCATTAGACCTTTAAGAGCAATGTCATTGGTCTTATTCCAGAGCAGCAAAACTGTTTATAGTTAGAATGTAGAAAAGTTTGTCCTAACACTATCATGCACTTTATTGTAGGAGAATTATATTTTTCTGTCAGCTAATCATATGAAAAAAAATAAAACTCACCATGAAATGATCTTGCTACCATATATAGTACTTGCTATGTAGCCAAGGCATGCTACAGTTTATTGCTCTGTGACATAGAGCTCCGTTGATGAACCCGGGCCCTTAAGTCTATTTTGAGTCTGACAATCACTGTTTTGCTGCTGGAAATGTTCATAGCTGAAAATAGTCCCCTACCAATATACGATTTACTCCTGTTCAAGAATGTTTGCTTAATACAGTACCCAGCTGTTTCAGAAAATCGTTTAGTCTGTTAAAAATATTATTTAAATAAAATTAATCAAAATATATACTGTACAATTGTGACTTGTGTTTAGAATGTAATCAAATATAAAATAGTAAATTAAAACAAATTAAAAACTTTTTACATGAGTATTCTTTCATGTAATAACTTTGCATCAAACTCCTGTTAACATGATACAGCAGTTGGAGTGCATGTTTAGGTGATCCAGCAGTGCATACAAGGGATCATCAAAGTAGTGTACAGGTTGGTT
>JANJYQ010058476.1:1113-13695 GCA_024605255.1 Rastrelliger kanagurta | reverse complement strand
TAAGGGCAGATTATTAAGCAAACTTGTGGCTACAGTATATTTCTAGATTTCATTTCAGATTGTAGTTTACAATTATAGAGATACTTCGTATGGTGTTTCAAGCTCTTGTTCCATGCATCCCTTTTAACTTTGAGCACCTGCCCCTCCAAAGGTCTCTGCATGGTCCTGAGTACAAGTGCCTAAAAACTGTGCTTAAGTACAGTACTTGAGTAAATATTCTTCAGTTTTATACTAAAGACCTAGATTTGTTAGTTGTAGCTTTGGAAAACTGAATTAAAATTAAAATCTTGACTACATACAGTGATATAATTAGATATATTGATCTACAATACATTATGAAAGCAGTGCTTTCTGCCAGTTGCAAAACAACCGTATGGGTGTAGACTGTAACAGATGGGAGATCTTGGTGTCAATATGCGATGTCGCTAGTAGAATTTGCTAATGGATAGTTTTTTTTTTCCCCAAGACTGCTGCCAGAGTCATAAATCTGAACACGTCATAATGGCTTTTACAGAAGCCAAAAAACCCAAAACAACAGCCCTCTTTATAACCATCATTCCCACAGAAAATGAGATGCTCATTCCCTCATTGGTATTACAGGTCATTATTAACAACACTCACCCACTACCTTGGCAGCACACATACTGTACTAGTAATATTTACCGTTGACAGAGGCCCTGTAACATACTGTAACACATACTGTATATTGCAGTAATCCAGATGACATGATGAGAGCAGAGTGGAGTTCAGTAAGAGTAGGTCTGGGCTCTGCAAAACACTGAAGTGGAATAACCAACCAGCTAGCTGGACCTGTAAGAACAGAAGCATGTGAGAAAACAGCCTGTACTGCATACAGAACAACAAGCCTTTGTATGGGCTCTGCAAGCCGGTCTGACATATCAGTGTGGAGTGACTATGGTAATGTTAAGTGGGCTAGTTCACTGCAGGGTAGGGCATCCTCTAGAAACTGGGATGTTTGTTTAACTACGCCCACTGCACAATGAGAGCAACACAAGTTTTTTTTCACTTTGGGTTGTTTTGATCTTATTCTCTATTTTTTTTCCCAAAAATTGAAACATTATTATGATTTATTTTCTCCATTACTCTTGGTTGAATAAATAACTATTCGTAGTTCTTAGGGTTTGTCCAAGAATCTGGAATAAGACCATGACCATATTTTCAGGGCTGTCATTATCATTTACTTAATGTGTCCACCACCTGTGTATAGGAGCACACACGTGTGGGTGCCGACACATCTCAGGACATCCAGCTCTTTGGGATTGGTATCCAGCCAAAGCATTGTGAACTGGAGCTCTGCCCAGATGGTGATGTCACCCTGACGCCGATAGGGAATGCAAGGTGAGTTACTGTACAATGTACTCACTATCTACTGTATCGCTCTCTGCTGTCTCTCCTTCATGGATGACTGGACCTCAGTGTTTCACATGACCTCACTGTGCAGGATTCCATGATCTGAGCTCCTCATTTCGATATCAGAACCATGTGTCCCTCCCACTACAAAGGAACTGCACGCATCCAATTAGTTTTCCTTGTATAAGGCTAGATATTATAATGTAGTCTGACATCTCCATTAATAGATTTTAATTTCTCTGTTTTCTATAGGACCTGTGTGAACGGAACAATGATTGAATCCTTGATACACCTGTGGCACGGAGACCGTATCCTATGGGGCAACAACCACTTTTTCAGGTCAGGTTCAGGTCTTGACATAGTTTGACCCCAAATTTGTGAACACATGAAGTAATACTGTGAAGTCACTGAGTGGAAGCCCTATTGTACTGTAGGATCAATCTACCTAAACGAAAGCGGCGGGACCGTTTGAAGGAGCTGGAGAGAGCATCTCCCAGAGAGAGCTTCGTTGAGGCAGATGTGGAGACCGCCAGCGAAGCCTCTTCTGAGCAGGACTATAGCTATGAGTTTGCCCAGATGGAGGTCATAATGAAGACTCTGGGGAGCAATGGTATGATTAGGATAATCTGCCCTTTGCAATCTACATGGGTCTTAAGCCTTTGAGGCCACAACTGTATACAGTATGTACATGAATAAAAAATGATTAGCCTTATTCCAGCTACTCTGACCTAACATCTTTTTAAAATGCCATCACTAAAACAATAATTGAAGGAACCTAGGTGGAGCTGAGATGGGACCAACAAGCAACAGCCACCAATAGTTTAATTTACTTTTAGATAAACACAGAAAAGCAGCAAATTGTCACATTTGACATTCACATTTTCACATTTTTTGTAACCTGGGAAGTAGCTAATTATCAAAATAGAGCTGATTAAATTTTCTGTAAGAATTACACCAAAATTTTCTACTGGAGACAAAGTGAGAGAAAGTCATTTAAAATCCTACTTCATGACTGAAACAGCTTTATGGTTAATCTAAGATTTTTAATAATGTTAACTTTTATGTAATTCAAATGCAGGCTTCAACACTCAGGTTGCAATTCTTGCTTCTTTACTGATGAAACTCACTCCAATGCTGCTTTTGTATGTTTTAGAAATGATGTATTGCATTGTAAATTGTACAATTTTTCATGTGTGTGCAGACCCCATGCAGAATGTGGTCCAGGTTCTGGAGAAACAGTACTTGGAGGAAAAACGGACGGCTCTGGAGGAACAGAGGTTAATGTATGAGCGAGAGTTGGAGTCATTACGGCAACAGCTGTCTCCAGAGAAGACACCACAACACCACCGCAGCAGCAGTGACCGCCTGACGTTCCCTACACACACACCACACGGCAAGCTGCGACTGTGGACAGAGGAGCGGTCAGTGAAACACACACTTACACATAGACATATGTACAAATGTACATGTACACAGCTGTGTATATCTGTGGATATGAACAGCCTAAAAAAAGATATGCCATCATTTTCCCTCTGTTCCCTATCTTTTTTCTGCTGTGTCATTTCATCATGTTATCAAATACAATTTTCTCAGTGCACTGCTTTAAACAGAAATGCATGACAGACACCTTGTTTCATGGAGAGGGCAGCATGTAGAAGCAATTTTTTCTCACAAAATATCTGGAGTTTTTTAAAGCTTGGATTAAACAAGGTGCTGGAAACATTTAAGTAGGATGTTTTGTGCTGCAGCTCCTGCACATTTATCCATAGAGCATTATTTTACAGAGTTCCACCTAATCCTAAAGATGCGGTGCAGTGATTGAGGCAGTAAAGAATCCAAAATAACCTCTTCATAATCCTGAGATGACACTTTTGAACTTTTGAAAATATATTATTTGATAAAGGCTACAGTAAAAGGATGTCCTGAGTCAGTCAGTGTAGTGGTGCACTGTGGCATTCAAACTAAGCACAGTTGTGTACTCACTCCATCACTACCACACAGCCAAACCTGTCCTTTACTTTTTACTTTTCCATACATGTTAAAATTGAACAATTGTAGAGTGTGAAAATAGCAGGAAGATAGTAATATCTGAGATGCAGGAATTGGTTCATCTGGCATGAACAAATGTACAGTTAAACTTAAATGAACTTGCTTTTTCAACTTAGTTTTTCGTGTGTGTGTGTGTGTTTCAGAGATGAGCTTTTTCGTCAGAGTCTTTCTAGACTCAGGGAGCAGGTTGTGAAAGCCAACACCTTGGTGAGAGAAGCAAACTTTTTAGCAGAGGAGATGAGCAAACAGACTGACTACCAGGTCACCCTTCAAATTCCTGCAGCCAACCTCAGTGCTAACCGCAAGGTCAGACCCCTGAACTCCCTGCAGTCTAACTTAACAGAAATGCTGTATGATATCTCATTGTTACTGATTTCATTGACATTTGACTTTTCAATTTTTTACTATCTACAAAACCATAACTTTACAATTCTGAAGTTCTAAACTATGTATCTGTTGTTATACAGCGTGGAGCAATAGTGAGCGAACCAGCCATCCAGGTGCGCAGGAAAGGGAAGGGTACTCAGGTGTGGACCATCGAAAAGCTTGAGAACAAACTGGTGGACATGAGAGACCACTACAGGGACTGGAAGGAAGGCACAGAAGAGAATGTAAGAAACAGATGATACACCAGGAAAAAGATGAGTAGCAAGTCAATATAAAGATCTTATTGAATTGCATCTATTTGCCTTTTTTCCAGTATAACAAGACAAACAGTAAGCACTGTGATCCATTCTATGAGGCACAAGAGAACCACAACCTGATTGGCGTGGCCAACATCTTTCTGGAGTGCCTTTTCCATGATGTCAAACTGCAATATGCTGTACCTATTATCAGCCAGCAGGGAGAGGTAAGGGTACACTATTAAGACATTAATACAGAGATGAATTATTCATTATGCAGCTTTACAGTAATCCTAATATGTCAAAACTGTATGAAGGTATTATACACAGCGAAGTCAAATTTTAAAAAGTGAATAATTTACTACTTGAAATTTGTTGCCTCAAACTCCAAGAGTCCACCTTAAATAATTAGCATTTGCAACCTTCTAGGCAGCATGTTTTATGTTTGTATATCAAGGATATTTTGTATGTTTTAAACTTTTAAACTGTCCTTTGTGTGGACAGGTAGCAGGCAGGTTGCATATTGAGCTCATGCGAGTCAGTGGAGTTGTGCCTGAGCGCCT
Source organism: Rastrelliger kanagurta (assembly GCA_024605255.1). Taxonomy (NCBI): domain Eukaryota; kingdom Metazoa; phylum Chordata; class Actinopteri; order Scombriformes; family Scombridae; genus Rastrelliger; species Rastrelliger kanagurta. The sequence continues at coordinate 9,089 of JANJYQ010058476.1, read as the reverse complement.
GTGTGGGGGAGATGACTCGTCTGAGAACTCTAGTGAGAGTAGCTGCTACGAAGTCATGGACACCAATGGAGAGATTGTCCATATGGCCAAGCGGCTCACCTGCAGGGTATGAGCAACATGCCTGAGACATACAAATATCTTTTAAAGTACTTCAGCACTTTGTGGAAACTCGGTTTCACCCTGTTAATGGTCTCTTCACTACAGGTGCGGATCAGGGAGGCCACAGGGCTGCCTCACAACCTGTCAAACTTTGTCTTCTGTCAGTACACCTTCTGGGAGCATGGCGAGCCCACTGTGGCTCCTCCAATGGTCAGTCCAGACAGACCTTCCCCTCGGAGCCCAGAAGCCCAGTTCACTGTCCAGTTTGACCACTGCAAGGTGAGAAAAAGAAGTTGCTGGGTTGTTTCAAACTGAAGTTAATGTTAATGCTTTTTCTTGTTACATTTATATGAAAATTAACTCCAATACAACACCCTTTTCTGTGTGCAGGACTATGCTGTACATGTGACAGATGAGTTTCTGGAATTTATATCAGACGGAGCGTTGGCAATAGAAGTGTGGGGTCACCGGTGTGCTGGGAATGGACGTTCACTCTGGGAGTTAGATGCATTAGAGGCCAAGACCCAGACGCTTCGTGACAGGTATGTATCTCGTGTGTTGCACTGACAGACAAACGCAGACTTTTACACCTTCCTAACTTTGACTGCTGCTTGTCCAAGGTGGAGTGAGGTGTCTCGCAGAATCGAGCTGTGGATTTCCATCCAGGAACTGAATGAGCAGGGAGAGTACTCGTCTGTAGAGCTGCATCCTGGAAAAGACATCAGCACAGGGGGAGTCTTCCAACTGCGGCAGGTCAGAGAAAAAATATGAAGACATTTCCCTTTGGCCAGACTGGCTGCAATACATCACAACACACAGCTCAGAGGATCCTAACTAATTATGTAAATATGAATGGCCGTGTTCATGTAGAAATGTAAGCAAGCAGTGCTGGAAGTAGTCCACTGATGTTGAATTATGGGGATTTGTCCAAGCAGGGTCATTCCAGAAGGCTGCAGGTGTGTGTGAAACCGGTCCAAAACTCAGGCACTCTGCCTCTGCTGGTGGAGGCGTTGCTGTCTGTTTCTATTGGCTGCGTGTCAGCTCGCTCCACCAAACTACAGAGACCTCTCGACAGCTACCAGGTCAGTGAAACAAAAACACACATTTTTGCATACACTGACATACGGTACACACATGCATATTTAGACCACCAACCTGTTGTTTTAATATATACAAGATGCTGTATGGAGTTATTTCTGCATTTAAACAGAACAGTGTTTTGGGAACATCATGCTCATCTCAAGCCAGTGAAATACAATATTATGCTTATTTGACAAAAATATGTTCAGCCTTTATTGGGTTTCGTGCAATGATCGCTTCATTTGGGTTGCTGGCAGTGGGTCTAAAGCAGGCTAAGGAATGTACAAACTCATTAGTGTCTTGTTAGTCCTGTTAACATGCGCTGGCATGCCTCGATGCTGACAGGAAACAATGACTTGATGAATTGTAAATAGTCACAGAATCTTTCAGAATAATTGAAAGAATACAATTTGAGGCTGGCTATTGTTCTTACAGAAAACTGATTACTCAAAAGCATATGCTTAGCTGAATAAGTTTTTGTTGATGAAACCTTGATGAACAGATACATGAATGTTATACTCTGAGCTGTTATGTCAGGGCTATTTCTGGTGCCCATATTTGACTGAGTGTCTTCTCTCCTGCCAGAGAGAGGTGGAAGACGATATGGATAGTTATCAGGTACCATCTCTGTCTCTGCCTGCTGCTGCTCCCCTTGTAGTTTACGCTGCAGCATGATGGAAACCAACTGATCATGTGTTTTTGTGACTATGCCTGTTGCTGAGGGCATGTGAGGAGAAAGGCAGAGCGCTGTGCCTCTCCCAACAAAAGGAGTGCTTTATTAAACACTAGTTGCACATGTGGATGATTTCTGATGCTGTAATTATCAATCACACCAACCATTCTTTGGCAGTCCTGTGTGCAAAATACAGTTCCACCCATGGCTGAGTTCCCAGCCAGATGTCTGTCTGCCAGGGATCTTGTCCCGCTCTTTCTTGCCTTTCCCTCAGGTTGTGCGCACTAATGCTACTGTTTGCTTATTACTACTGAAAAGCCAGAGGAATAATAATCTTACCCTAATCATATGGACACTGCATGGCTGCATGATTCACAGTACTTTGCATGGTGGGAGTTTTTTGACTAAGGAGCAATAAGTGGTCAACTTTGAGGTCTGGAATTTGCAGAAGGGGAATCTGCTTTCTGAGTGTATCCAGGTAGGACTCTGTGTGGTTGTGCCTGCATATGAGGATCTGCATGAAAGTGTTTCTGTATGAATGGATGTGTGTGAATTGCAAAAAGGGGTTAAAGGAAGGAACTGTATGTGGGTGTGTCATTTTCAGCTAAAAATGCAGATCTGGAGGATTTGATTTGTAACACCTTTGCTGTCGGAACTCTTAGCAGGATTAGCTTTCTCTTGGCTTTTCTAAAATATTAGCTGCGGGTGTGTTAATGAGCAGACATGGAACTCCTTCAGACAGGTCAGCCTTGTGTACCTTTGCCAGTCCCAGGAAACCTTTAGCTGTGCCCTGCAGCCAGTTCTCTGCCTCACTAAGCCAGCTGGCTTTGATTCTGGTCTCTGTCTGGTTCCAGGAGGAAGATCTCAACTATGTTAGAGAGCGCTGGTCAGAGGCCCTGATAAAACGGCGGGAGTACCTGGACGAACAAATCAAGAAAATCATCAACAAGCATGGTCAGTCTGACATCATAGCTACAGGCTGCCATTTTCTCAATGAAGGGCTTTTTGTGTTTTCTGCCACCAATTGTGTTAACTTTTTTGTTGTGATGATCCCCTGCTCTTCTTTTCTTTGTGTTTCCAGAAAAGTCAGAAGAGGATATTGAACGTGAAGCTCGGCTGGTGGAACAGTGGGTTGGTCTGACTGAAGAGAGAAACGCTGTGCTGGTACCTGCACCTGGTAGTGGCATCCCTGGGGCTCCTGCAGACTGGTAAAAAAAAAAAAGCTAAACAGACTCTCTTACACATGAGAGATTCACTTCACTTGTAGCTCTTTGCTTTTTTTTCCATCATTAACCTGGTGTTCAACTATTTTAGGACCCCTTCTGCAGGAATGGAGGCTCACATCCCGGTCCTCTTCCTGGATTTGAATGGTGAGGCAGACGCAACTTCTACATCAAAATATATTTCCCACACAGTTTCCTTCAAGCTTTATATATGCTAAATATCTTTTGTGTCACCAGCGGATAATCTGACAGTAAATGAGCAGCTGACTGGCCCACATGCTGCAGGAGTTAACTCTATCCTCCCCAAAGAGCATGGGAGCCAGTTCTTCTATCTGCCCATAATCAGGCACAGTGATGAGGAGGTGAGAAATAGCTTTGAATATACTACCCTCGTGTGGCCAAAAAGGCAACTCCACACACATGTTAAAATGGGTTATTTGCTAATGGTGGCTTCTAAAGGCTTGACAGAAGACTTGAGACAGGAACATAGGTGGGGATTGCATACGAAGCTCTAGATTCTGAGATGTATTACTGGCTTTTCCATCAATTCTTCTTCTATTAGCTGTGTGAAGTGTGATTTTGAAATAAATAAGTAAATGTATATTTTGTTTTTAAAAGGCTCAATGCCTACTCATATTGATCTTTTTCACTTGATTTATTGCAACAGTAGAAAGTATCTTCCACAGATAATCATACACAAGCAGAAGTACTGTAGGACAATATTTTCTTTCTACAATTATAATAATATAATAATATAATTGAACAATTGCATGCTATTTCATGGGCAGCAGTTCTCAAGTAAGCAAGCATTTACAGTAATAGTCATCTTAATAGTATTTTCTTTGATGCTGAGTAGCAGTAACCAAACACTAATCATTGCCCCATTTGCTGTGTTAATGTGTCATGAGATAGGAGATTTTTCTGCTGATTAGCCAATTGCTAGAAAGTCATAGTTAGAGCCCACCTAATGTCTTTATTCCATGAGTGTTTGTGCAGTTACAGCCTCTTGACTATGGCACCACCAATGAAATAGTGTCCTAATTCACCAGGTGTCTGCAGTGTGCTCCTGGGACTCTTCCATCCATGATTCAGCGCACCTCAACCGGGTTACATCGCCTAACGAGCGCATCTACCTGATCATCAAAGCCACAGTGCAGCTCAGCCATCCTGCCTCCATGGAGCTGGTGCTCCGCAAGAGGATTGCAGTCAACATCTACAACAAACAGGTAAATACAAGAGGGTGGTCCACAGTCCACAGAGATAAGGTTTTATAGTGAGATTAAAATGATTAACCTGATTTTAACATTTTTCTACAGAGTTTCACACAGAGTCTCAAGAGAAGAATGTCCTTAAAGAACACACTTTACTCCTGTGGTGTAACCTACGAGATTGTTTCCAACATACCAAAGGTACAACTGGCTCTCTGTAACAGTACTTCTTTGAAATTAATATATAACAGAGCCTGCTTTCTAGATTTGGAGTTTAATCTCACCAGCTGTCTATGTCTCTTCAACCACCTTGTTAGGCCTCAGAAGAGCCAGAGGAGAGGGAGACCTTGGCCCTCATGGCAGCTCGTGGGGACTGTGAAGAAACTCAGGATGGGGAAACCTACATAGAGAAATATACACGGGGAGTTCTGGAAGTAGAGAGTATCCTCAGTCTAGAGAGGCTACGACAGGTATAACTGCTGATCTGTAAAAAGTAGCAGTGGCTTTTGTGTCCAGTAAATAATTAATCTTTCTAAAGATGCACCTGTGTTGTTTTTTATCCGCAGGCTGTGACAGTGAAGGAGGCACTCGCTGCCAAAGGGAGACATCTAAGAAGGAGTCTCAGCACACCAAATGTACAGCATGTAATGAACACATCACTCACTCCACTAATCAATGAAGCACATAAATCATTGTTTCACTGTGAAATAATACAGCTTGTATTAGTGCTAACATGTTGTTTTCTTGCGCTCCAGTCCTCATGTAGTAGAACAGATCTGATGGGTTGTGAAGATGAAGACTGTAAGGTATGCCTTAACAACTTATGAATCACAGTTTTTAAAGAATGTAAGCTTTTCTTGGAGAAAAAAAAAGAAAGTAACAATAACATCAAGAGAGAGTGTCTATTACTGTGGAGCCCAACAACAAAAAATATTTTATTTATATATTTCTCCCATTATAAATTAAGAGAGCTGCTTAATTAACTGCAACTTTACTGTAATGTCATGACACTGGTCAATCTTGTATGTCACTGTCTAGGACCACTGCGAACATGTTGACAGCTCCAACCTCAATCTTCAGGACGGCTCTCTTTGTAGCACACCCATTAAAAACAAGGAGAACACAGGTAAACAACAGCAGATGCTCCACATGTTGGACAGCTGCATTGTGTTTGTTTTGCAACTTTGTAACGATAACTGCTGAATGTTCCCACACAGGATTGGTTCCAGAGAGTCCAACCTTTTTCAACTCAAGCCCTTTCAAGGTCCTCTCCCCTCAGCCACCTAAGTTCCTCAAGTCTTTGTTGCCTGTTAAAGAGGAGAACAAGGTGAAAAAAGCCTTGGAAGCCCAGCCACTGCTGGGACAAGAGGTAAGGAAATTAAGCTCTCTCTCAAGAGGGAGGTATTTATGTCTTTGTTTTTATCATTTTATTCCTTTTCTCATTTGACTTTTTCCTCAATCCCATGAACATTTTCATTTTTGTCATTCATCATATCAAATTACATTTTCACAACATGGTAACAATATTAACAGTGACAAATATACTAATTGTCTAAAGCTGCCTGGCGAGCTTTGTAACAATGGCTTTGCTGTTTTGTGACTGGATAAACAAAAACACTAAATGATGGCATCACCCTCAATGTTTATATCACTGTATTGAAATAAAAGAGCATGACGTCAGCCAAGGATAGCCACAACACTAAACAAGACAAAGCTCCCCTATGAAGTCTTATGTCTAATTTTGTTTGTGATTATTGGATTTCCCAAATAGCTTGTGGTTGTTCCAGTTATTTGAACTAATCTTGCATATTTGTTTTAACCTGTGCTTGAAGTGAACAAAAAAGGGGAGTGATACAGGTCAGTTTATGGCAGGAAAGGGTTGGGAGGTGGAGATGTCCAACTAGCAGCTAAATGCTTCAGCAAGTGAGTATGAAAGCTGCACAAATGCAGTGAAAGAGAGGGCAGACATTATGAATGAGGACACTTCAGGCACTGTTTTTGTGAAGTATTGAACTGCATGGCACTAACTGTGTAACTGGCCTCCAGCTCCATGCATGCTGTGTGTGTGCATGTGTGTGAAGAGTGTGTTATTATTCTGACCCATCCGCAGAGCATGCGCTCATGTGTGGACAGTCCTGCACTGCTCCCCCCTCCCTGCCCCTGGCGCAGACCCAGGGCAGGCAGCGAGGGCCACTGCAAGCCTTCCACCTCCACCTCCATCCCCACCTCCAATCCCACCAGCAGAGAGCTCAACCATACACTGCCACACACTGCTGTAAGTGCTACACACTCTAGCACACACTGCTCTGAGGTTTACTATAAGAGTTTTACACCTGTCACTCTCTGACATGCCGTACGCTCACAGTTATGCACAGTAAGTATCACACTTACACATGTACGCACCCCCACACTTTGCTTTAAGGATTCAGCTAGTCTACTGTATATGCTGGTGAAGCACAAGTGAGTTTCCATAGAGAGGTAAACACTTCCTGACTAATTTTGAGTTCCCTTGCAAAACCAACATCAATTATTGCAGTCATGTACTTTGTTTCAATGTAGTGTAAACAAACAAGCCAAATTTTAAATGGTGAAATCTTAACATTTTTGCAGTTGAAAAGTGCATCAGACTTTGCTGTTTTTGAAGTTGGTGTCCTAGCACAGAGTACAACCAGACAAAATTCACAGTGCTTTTATTGTGATTGTAGTTTTTATAGTATGTGTACGCCTCAAACCTTTATTAGTTTATTAATAATTCACACAATGGATATACAGTATTTACAACAACCTATATAAATATATTTTGAGATTAGAATTGCACATGATTATTTTTGAGTTTCAATTTCTATTGCCATCATAATAAAATTATCGATGAACACAAGATGACACAAAAATTGAAAATAGTCCTACAAGACAAAAATGAGAAACTTAAACGATTTTCTTCACCTATGAGGACATTGTTCTGACACCCTAAAAAAGTTAATATCAATATCAATATAAAAGTATCAATATAAAAGTAAATAATAATTAATAAACATGAATTTTAAATTGACACGTCTATTTATTCAAGTATTTTTAGCAGTTCAAATAGAACTATTTGAAATTTGATGAGGCTAACATAGGGGATATAGTGCTGCAAAGCCTCATCTGTTAATTTGATGGCTTAACAACCTTTAAACATGTCGGTGACTACAATGTCACAGCTACAAACACTTAAAGCAAAGAAAATGAGCAACATCATCAGTGAAAACCAGAAAATCACTCATGTTTTTAATATTCCATTATCACATTCAACACCATTGTTCATTGTCTTCATTCTCTGTTAAAATCGTGTTTACATGTAAGATAAAGCTCCATACAGTCAACAGCTGATGTGTCAAGTGGGATTTGTCTGTTGTCCTGCTACTGTTGTTTTTATCAGCAGGACTCTGAAGACGAGGAGACGGTGGACCAGAGTCTGAATCTGGAACGGGGCCCTCAGGACCACAGCAGCTTCCAGCCTTACATCCCAGAGGACTTTGCCAATTTTGAGATCTACAATGCCACTCTGGAGAGCCAGGAAGGCTTTCTATCCTCCCGTTCTGACTTGAAAGGAACCCGATGCGGAGGTGGAAGTGGAGAGAGAGAGGTGTCTCGAAGCCCCACAGCCAGCAGCTGCACCAGTGGTTACTTTTCACACAGTGCCTCCAATGCCAC
>JANJYQ010058454.1:5869-22045 GCA_024605255.1 Rastrelliger kanagurta | reverse complement strand
CCCGGGTCAACTGCTTGGAAGGCAGCTATGCTCACCACTATACCACCATCGCTATGAAAGCACAGGGATCTACTGCCAACTCAGCGGTTTACATCAATGCAAACTGCTGTCTAAGTGTAGTGGGGGAGGAGGAGGAGCAGAGGAGAGGAAGGAGGCGGAACAGCAGGAGAAGAGAAAATACCTGAATTTAGAATAACTTATATAAAAACCATCTTAGTTTATTTAACTTTACTATTTTCCTATTTACACATCTTTAATCACATGTTTATATGTGATGCCTTTTAATACAGGTTGTGTTACTTAAGTGCACTGCATACTACTTTAGCATCACTGTATAAAGCCCTGCAGCAGTAACAGTAGCTTTTAGTTTATTAAACATAGAGAGACATTAAATGCAAACATTTACAAAAACCGTCAATCAAGTGCTACAAGGAAAATAACTGTTTATGCAGCACGTGGAGCATGGTTGTTGGCTGACTGCACCGAGGCCAGTCAGTTACCACAAACTTAAATCACTCAAATAAATAGTCCAAGGACTAACACTGCAGGTAACGGTGGATGTAATGGAAGTGAAAGTATACTGTGTAGGAAAAGCTGTTTAGCATAGAGGCTCACTTTGTTAGTGTTTGCTTGCCAGGTATAATGCAGTGGGAGGTTGAGCAGTGTGGCTATAGCAGTATGCAGTATTGATTAACACTATTTACTGTTTACCCTTGTGTTCTTTTATGAAGAAAGCTAAGCAGTAATACCTGAAACGNTGAGCAGTGTGGCTATAGCAGTATGCAGTATTGATTAACACTATTTACTGTTTACCCTTGTGTCCTTTTATGAAGAAAGCTAGGCAGTAATACCTGAAAAAGCTGGAGCTCCGTGTTTTACCAGCGTTTTGATACAAGTAGTCGCGCAGTTCTCGCATATGATTACTTACCTTCTCTTGCATTACATTTTTATATATTTCATTAACTTCATGAAGGTAAAAGAAAATACAAAAAACTTAAGTTTGTTTTACATTTTTATACACTCCTTTTAACTAATGTACAGTACTCATTTGTGTTTTGTACTACCTTATGTCAGTTTTGGCGTTCCATATTAACCAATCCATGCGTTTAAAGACTTGATTGTTTCACTCATATAAAACATTAATGTCATAGAAACATCATAATTTAGGTTGAGGTGTGAACACATGATGTTGGCAATCAGTGCACTTTGTAACATCCATGCGCACATGTTGAATCCATAGTGAATCTACACTTGACACTCCTTAATGATCACCTGGAAGGCCCTGTATTAGTTTCCACAGTATTACCTTAAATTACAACAGAGCAGACAGGTGTACAGTCATGTGTACATTAATCACTCCCTTATTCCAGGTCCCAAACATTATGCACATACAGGCCTCAGCAGCACCCTCCAGTGTCTGTGATTGGAACTGCAGTCTGGCAGATGTATCCCTTTGCAGAAGCTGCTGCTCTCTCCTCACCTCTGAAGAGACATCAGACATCACCTAAGGGTGTCCACCAGTGCGTGAGATAAATAAACAAAAACGGAGCATGTTTCTGGGGATCTCCGAGAGTCTTTAGCTCTTTTGGTGATTTTTATTCTTTAAAGATTCTAGCAAGCCTTTGATCCTCTCTGTGGCCGCCTCCCGTCTCTTTTTCTTGTGACTTCTAATGCCTGCGATTTGGGAGGGCAGCAGGAGGGTAGCCAGACCCCAAGGCGTGGGGCCGCCTGTGGGGGTGACGGTTTCGCTCTGCTGGAGCAGCCAGGAGCTCTCCTGACACAGAGCCACGAAGCGGTCCAGCTGTGTGGCGTTAACGTTCTTGCTGACGTTCAGGGAGGTTTCGAACGGGTTCTGGATGTGCAGCGGGGCCACCTCTGGCTTGTTCTGCTCTTTGCCCTGGAGAAAGGGGAAGGAGGAACAATGCTGGCAAGATGAAAATATGTTCCTGAGCTACAGCAGCAGCAGCAAAAGCAGTAGCAGCCATAAGTGCAGTCCTGCATGTACTGTACGTTATGGTTCATCTATCTTGTTTGTCATGCTTTTAGCGCTTTCGCTGCTATATCTGGGGCACTTATAGCTGACTGGAACACCTCTCTGCAGGCGAGCAGATGGGAGAGGCAGAGACACGGACATGGCTCTGGAAGACATTTTAACTTGGAAGTGTGAAAAAAGGGGAAAATAATTCAGAAATGGGAATGAAAAATTAAATGCAGATATTTAAAAAAAACCTGGAATGAGTCAGGAATGGATGCATATGGTCTTCTTGGCCAGCACATGAACCATCAATATGGTCACAATAAGGTCAGAGAGAAGTCAAGACACTTCCATGGTACTTTGCATGCACGTACCCTTGGCTAAAGCCGGGTGGTAAAAAGGTATGGAATTGTGGGAGGTGGAAGGGGACAGAAAATGATGACATAAAGCCATCAGTCAGAAGAGAGGAGTGAACGTGGAGAATTGTGGCACGGTAAAGCAGATTTATGGCTGTTTCTCCACTTGTGAAAGCCTATAAGTTTGGGTCACGGCCGCTGTCTACTTGCAGGGTTCCTCTGCTGTGACAAACTTGATATTAGGCTCATATATTAGACTCTTTACCAACAGCGTCCATTCATTAAACTCGAGAGGCCTCATTTAGTAATATGTGCCACCAAAGCGTGAAAACCGACTTCATCAACTACATTCCCAACGTTGGAGGAAAAAGTCGGTGAAGAACAGGATATTATTCAATGTTACAAATTATAAGAGTGAGGTTAGTTAACTATCCTGTCCAGCTTGAGAGAGGAAATTAGTCCTGAATGCTCCATTGATGCTCGTTTTTCAGATAATGCGCGACTTGGAAAGAGATGTTACGACTTTTCTGGCTTGAACTTCCCCTCGCCATTACGTTCATTAAAAACAGTAAGACGCACAGGCGAAACAGAATAAATATGTCTTTGTTTACACTTAGCGCTGATGGAGCTTCTAATTGGGATCTCAGCTCAAGGGCGCCGGATCCCATGGGGCCAACATCAATCACACATGACAAGGACAGCTGTCATCTGTGCGTGTGGGAAGACGCCATCCGACCGAACCGCCTTTATTACCAACAGACTCTGCAGTTGCTCTCTCTCTCTCTCTCTCTCTCTCTCTCTGTTGGAGTTCAGCTCTGAGACTAGGAGGGAAGTTGAAACGAGGCTGAGCTGGCTCTATGCAAAGTGCTGAACGTCTTTTTTTTAATCTTTTTTTTTCCCACTGATGCAACAGTTATAAGACATCTAAGCAGCAGCATTGTCTGAGGCATGGATGGACTGACTGCAACTGTTTGTTTTGTCTGTGTGACCATTATCAGTAACTGAGAGCTACAAAATATCTGATAATGGTGGTCCGTTTTTTTTTTTTTGGTTCAGTGGGGTTCTTTTTTGCAATAAAGATTCCTTGAATTGAAAAAAAATGTATGTGCAAAATATTTACTGGCTGTGATGAAAGGCAATGAGAGGCAATAAATATCTTTACTTGTGCGGATGTCTGGTTGCAATATCCACTAGGAGGAGACTATAGACTGCAATATGTAGCACTACCTTCATCAATCTGTTAAAAGAATGTAAGAGTGATGCTTCTTCATTCAGAGAGGTGTTGACAATTGACACCTGGTACATGTGAAAGACTGGCAGTATTGTTTTTTTTATTTTTTTTTGTGTTTTACGTTAAGTTGAAATGTTATGATATAAAAAAAAAGAAGAGAGACAAGCGTTTCCTTTTTATTACAATGTGCATTTTGCTTCTCTCTATGTTTTAACTTTTGCTGCTGCAGATTTTATGGTAATCTGACAACATTCAATTCAGTTATGTGCTTAGTGTTACGGAAACATTACTAGGTCAGGCCTTATTTAGATCAAGACCAACATGTAAAACTGTCATCACATTTGACAGTACAAGGTGTGTGAATTGATTTCAACTTCCTACATGCTAAATGCTTTGGGTAAGTTATTTGGTTGTGTTGTTGATAAGAATAATAATACATACCTTTCTGATATTTATGGACGACTTGCTGAATGAAAAAGTGGCGTAGAACTCAAAGAACTCAAACAGCAGTTGCTCTGAAACAAAGAAAGAAATGTTACGCTAACGGAAACAATGCTGATCAAAGTCAACTGTGGCACTGCAGCCCCCTTCCCACACTCTCATGCTCACCTAGTGTTTCTGTGTTGCTCTGAAGCTGGATCTTGTTGAAGTCACTGACAAACGTGCAGTCGTTGCCCTCGATCACGCACTTGTCCGCGGGACCTTGTGGGACGAGAGCAAGGGGAGATACAAGGTGAATGACTGCCTTTTACGCGCCTGTGACGGCCATAAACAAGACACAGTTGGGTTGCGTCGGCGTGTGTTGTGTAGAGAGGAAACAAGAGAGACACACATAAAAGCAAGGAGATGAAGTAGCGCCTATATCTGTGTATGTGTGAGTGGAGGTGGTCAGAAGAAAGAATAAAAAGAGAGCATAGATCATCCTTGCTGGGCTGGTTTACTTCTCCAGCAATGCCCTTGTTACCAGTCTCCTTCACCATAATAAGGCTGGTGCTGCTGGTGTGTGTCTGTGTGCTACACCACTGTTTAAATAGCTGCCTGTATGCTCACTCGTGTGTCCAGAGAAGGTGGGGTCATCGACCTTCTCAGAGTGATGGGCCTTTTATTGTCCTGTAAGCACTCCGTGTGATAGAGTCTGCGCTAAACGGAGCCAAGGAGGAGGAGGTGGAGGAAGAGGAAGGGGGGTGGATTGCTTTTGGAAGGCAATTATCAGGCAGCCAAGGTGACAGGGCGATGGAAAAGAGAGAGAGACATGGAATAGGTGCAGTGGCCTCGCAAGCATACTGGTGTGTTGGTACTTATGTTATGACAAGACACTGGGATCCACATTCATTAACCATGTATATGCACGGTAAGAGGAAGGTAACATATGCATGTAAGTCATAAAATAAAACACATTCTCTGCACATACTCTTCGGTTAAGGATGAGGGACATGATATTGAAATGCTGCTGTGGCATCAGTCAATTGTAATTTTTATTTTTGCACAATGTTTAAAATATCTAAAATCAACTTATAACAATGTGGAGGATCATACGTGACACTACACAAGCACCTGCACCAGTTTGTAGGTTGCTGGCTATCTTGTGGTAAAGGGTTGTCTCTACAAGACTCTGCACTCTGGTCTGTGTTGTTTTGTTTTTTTTTCTTTCTGCAACTTGGTTTCATCTCTGGTTGTGAAAGCTGAAGCGCTGTGCAAAATTCTACTTTGTTCAGTCTTGTCTACGACCTGCTACCGGAAACTAATTCTAGCGAGTGGTCTGCAGGTATCAGGCTCATCTTTCTTGTCAAGAGACACAAACAGAGCAATTGAGGACTTTTCTTTTTCCTGTCTTTTTGCTCTGTGCTCTCCCACGGCTGCGTGGGATAATCTATATATTTATGTATAATGATAACCACCTTGCAGTTAAATCCACATGACATCTTAAATATATATATATATATATGTCAGGTTTCATTTCTGCATTTTTTAAAAAGAGAGAATCTATTAAAATTTAGCATTTTTGGGTCATATCACTGAGGCTCTACATCAAAGAAACACTGAAGACGTCCTGGGTGTAGAGGCACAGGTGCTTACTGTATGTTTTCAGATTTTCCTCTCATCTTCTTTTACATAAGAGTACGGGATAATTCTACCTCTGAAAGTTATTCACTTAGAAAATTGGTCACACCTGGTAGACGCATACTGCTGGTGACATTGCTGTGCTTGAGAACCATCGATCTAGAAATCCTTATCTTAACCTATAGCGCTGCAACGCTTAGGTGATTAATCAATTAAATCAATCAGTCACAGAAAATTAATCCGCTGCTGCTTGATCAGGCTTTTTTTTTAAATGTAAAGATTGGCTACTTTTTTCTTGTGTGTTCTGATAGCAAACAATATCTCCTATCTCCTTTGCTGGGTGAGTACCTGCGAGGTGTTGAAGGTGGTCCAGGGTGGGGATGATAGGCGGGCTCCTCCTCTGCAGGAAGAACAGCACCATGACGGTGAGGGAGAAGTTGGTGATCCATGCTCCGGGGATGCTGCTGGTGATGCCATGAGCTCGGGCCCAGCAGCGCACGGTGAACACCAGGCAGCGCACCCTCGGGTCCAGTTGGCCGTAAATGTAGAGCAGCTCCGAGCTCTTCATCGCCACCCTGTGGAGAAAAGACATTTGGCATTTGAGGAATGAGGGATGAATAATGCAGAAAATGCCCCTCCCTCTCCGTCCCCACGCCACCTGTGAGTATTACATATCGTTTTAATTGATTATTATCGCTGATGAGTTAATGTGCGGGCAGCCTTTTACTCACTCAGTCATTTGAGGTTGAGGTGAAACTGGTTTTTAAATTAGTTTATATAAGCTACTGCTGGGTAGTCATAACTGCATTATATTCAAAGTGCATCACACCCAGTCCGGTGCTTGTGTATTTTAGTGACTAATGCTGTCAAATTAATGTAGTGAGGTTAAAAGTACAATATTATACTCTAAACTATAGCAGAGGCGCATTAGAAAATAACATCAAATTAGTACAAAAGTATAGCAATACAGTAAATGTACTTAGAATTCTTAATTCCTCTATTGCTGTTGATCAGTACCATACAGATGAGCACATTGCTACACTAAATGTTTCTATGAGAGCTTCGGGTGCCAACAATTAAATGCATCATTATTCTGATAACTAGTTTTTTTTCACCATGATTCCCTGATTGCAACTTCTTAAATGTGAATATGTTATAGTTTATTTAGTTTTCTCTGACAGAAAACTGAATATCTGATATTGTCTTGTCTAAAGAGTGACGCAACATTTTTCTCACTGGTCTTTCTCATCAGGAAAACCTTACGCTGTTTACTGAATCTTGCTGAATGAAAGTATTAGTAATGCGTCTGCGTGATGAAAGATACCACTGTGCTTCTAAGAAATCTGTCATCAGTGCACACGGATACCAGAGTCCTCTATGCCCATAAATGTTCATACATGCTCAGTGTACCTACAGAGCATGGGATTATTTGTCTACTGGTTCTTTATTCTGCAAACAAGGAAACACAAACACTTTTGTGGGTTTAGGAAGGCAGACAGTCACATCCTCTGACCTTGTTTGCCACAGCAATTCTGTGAAACAGTCACCGACAATTGCCTTCGCTTTCTCAAGGAGATAGCGCTGCCTTAACTGTGATCTCAAGGCCCATGCTTGACTACGTGTGTCCAAACATGTGGCATGCAGAATTAAAAAAAAAAACTCCTTCACGACACCTGTCCTATGTCAACCTCGAAAATGTCTGCAGTTTGCATTTTATATCTTCCTAAAGACTATGATTGGGAAGAAAGATGTGAATGACGGCTGCATGATAATGTTAAATTGTAAAAATGTGTGTGATCTATATAACTTCACACATGTTAGCCTCGATAATATAAAACACTACTGCAGCCTTCTCTTTAAGTTATTTATGTTATTTTTATTTCATTAGTTAAAGTATGTATGCAAATGCTTGAATTATTTTTAAAAAATGTGTAAAATGTGCAATGAAATGTGGAAGAAAATGTGTGTTAATGTGATGGAGAAATCATTGCAGTAAAGTATGACAAAAAAAGGATAATAGAATGATAATAAAATCACAGCTGAGCCTCCACTAGAGAGCAGCGTTCAGCCTGTGCTGGGCCTGACTGGGTCACGCTCTGCTGCTCTTTTTGCCACCACGTTGACAACGCGAGCAGGAAAAACGCCGCGCTTCAAAGATCTCCGATCATGATTTGAGAAAAGTCCCCCCTCGTTCATTCACCCACACAAGTGGCGGTTCAAGTCCATTTCCTTAGAAACTGGTGAGCGGTTTTCTGTACGTTAGCAGGTGTGGAAGTGCATGCGTGTGTTGCAGTGGTACATTTGAGGGTTGAAAAAGGGAAGAAGTGAAACACAAACAAGCCCCCTTCTTCCCCTCTTAAGCCCTTTTTTTAAAATGACAAAAAACAAAAATTAAGTTCCATTGTTGCACATGTGCAAGTAAAGCATCATAACACTTCCTGCCTAGAGTCTAGTTTCTGTTTGGGGTTTTTTTGTGATAACACTGTGGCCAAAAAACGGTCTAGGACCACACAGAAGGAGAAGTTTCTGTGGCGCAAGAGGGCTATGATGGACTGAAGTTGACATTTCGAGTTGTGACCCCCTCATACTGTGTGAAACTGACTTTTTTGCAAAAAAAAAAAAAACCCTATCAGAGCTATGACAAATAATTGGCCCTGTCGTGCATACATGGTAAAGAGGACGTGTTCTCTCGGTTTGAGTAGATACCTGTTGTTGGCTGTCAGGTCACACTGGAAACCTGAGGGTTGGTGGGCGAAACGGACCAGGGGACACCTGGCGTTGAGGATCTTCTGCACCCCGACGCACCCAGGGCCGAACTGGTCCACGCACGTCCCAATGACGGAGAGGATGCTCTGGGTGACCGCCCGCTCCGAGTTGGCCCGCTTCATCTGGTACTCCAGCAGCAAACCTGATTTTGGCTGGAAGATAAAATATGAGGGATTATTTTTAATTCATCAGTTAGTTAATAAAATGTCAGAAAATTGTTAAAAATACATAAAAACAATAAATAATGCTTTGCACAACATCCTCAAATGTTCAGCTTATTATCACAGAAGACCACAGAAACTAGACATTTTTGCATTTCAGAAGCTGAAACCAGAGAGCTAGGATTTTTTTTTCCTTAAAAAAAACGACTCTAAACATCATGAACAACCCCTCACACACCAGTCACTTCCATGTTCACCACTCTCCCCTAAGGCAGGCTCAGGGTGCTGCGTGCAACAGCGAACAGACTGCCAAACAGCTTTTTTTCCCCCACAGCTGTTGACAAAATGTTGTGTGTTGTGAGGAGTTCGGGGGGAATTCCTCACAACACACACACACACACACACACACACACACACACATACATACTGGGAGTAGGTACAATACTGTGACAAAATAAAATGCATAGTCATGTTTATGTATAAAATGAGAATAACCTATCTATCAAACAATTCTCATAGATCAAAAAATAGCTGCCTATTGAATTAATAGTTGGCAACTAATCAATTATTTAACTGTTTCAGCTCTCGTTTAATGATATTTCTTGATAAAGTGTGACCTATCAGCAGGAATATAGACATAAACAGCTCAGATCTGATCATTAGGAATAGTTAAATACAGTACAGCTGCTCACATGACTGATCATATCTTTATTTATTTAGGTATAAATAAACAGTATAAAAATAGATAACTTCCTCTATTTTATTCAGGCTGCTACGTTGATTTTTCCTGCCATATGATCTGATTCTAGTTCCTGCAGCTTATAAATCATTAAATCCACGTCATATTTGCAAAATAACTCTTTTTGAGATGTTCGAGATGCTGCGTAGCTCTACTACAGGTTCAATTGTGTGCTTTTACAGAACAGCGGGCAAAGAAATGTTAAAGAAAAAGTGGAAATACCCTTTATGGAAGAGCAAAGTTTTTTTTAGTCTTTGCCACTTTTGATGAGACTACGTTATGCAGAATCAGCAAAAGCAATTCTTTTATTTTGGGCATCAAGTTTAATATATGCATGTTTTAATTCACAGCTAATTCTAAGTATTGAATTCCCTGTGAAGTTTATTCTTTAAGTATGCTGACTCTAAACTTTTTACTTTCTAATATCTGCATTGACTACCTCTATAAATCCAGCCCTACTTGTTTATTTCACCCTTGACCTTGTTTTAATGCCGTGTATGCCATTTCATTTTCAAACCACGTGAAAAGGAGACGAAACTAACTTTTTCTCTAAAGCTTGATTTTCTCACGTAAAAAAAAAAAAAAAATCACTGCATCAGTTCACAAGGTTTCACTTTCTTGAGAGACTTCCCGACTGCAGTTGGAAAGCAGTATGATACAAAAATGTCTAATTTGTTGCTGATAGATGTACTACTCTTTTACTGCTTTTAAGATTTTATGCGTAGTACATTTTTGTTGACCAAAAAGTGTATATTAATTTTTTAACACCAGCATTACAGTACATCTATCATTATTGCATTTGCCTGTCACCATAACTACCTTTTCTGGACGATATATTGTTTCCGAAATAACGGCAATAAATGATGTTATTGTCATTTAAAGATCATTTTATACCTCTG
The DNA here is from genome assembly GCA_024605255.1 of Rastrelliger kanagurta. Classification (NCBI taxonomy): domain Eukaryota; kingdom Metazoa; phylum Chordata; class Actinopteri; order Scombriformes; family Scombridae; genus Rastrelliger; species Rastrelliger kanagurta. The sequence continues at coordinate 11,857 of JANJYQ010058454.1, read as the reverse complement.
ATGTAATGATAATGTAATAGCAATATAATGAAAGGGGAGCTGATAATGTGAAGTGTGGCAATACTGAGGTAGAAAATAAGTATCATGACAAGTTCAGCTATAGGCATGAGTGTGATGCTGATGATTACTGTGACAGTGTTATTACCGTTTTCATATTCCTTCCGCTGATGCCATCCAAGTCCAGAAACATATCCAAGTCACAGCCTAGCTTCCCAAAGCCGTTTACTGATGATCCGAAAGGCGCAATGGTGCATTCTGGGAAATAAGCGGCGGCGATATCCCTTAGGAGAGAACAGACGAGGAAGCGCAGTCGGATGTTCTCGTCCGTTAGCTGGTAGGCTTCTGTCAGGGAAGTGAGCTGCTGGGTAATCTGAGGGTGGGAACAATGAGACGGTTTATTTAAAATTAACAGCGCATTAACAGATTCGTGAACATCCATGTCTTGTAAGGGCTCGCTACTTACGGTCTCCTCTCTGGACAGCCTCTTCATGAGCTCGTTGATGGGAATGGTGGTTTGCGGATGGTTCTGTTGGTTGGACTTCTGGTTTGACGAGTCCGCCGGGCCGAGGTTTTTCAACGACAGCAGCCTGGATTTAAAAGGCACCGTGGATTCGTGGCTGGTGTTGGGGATAGCAGCGCTTTCAAGTATGGAGTCAACACTTTCCCGCTGTGCAAACTCCGTAACTGCATACATACCCTGGAGAATAGACACCGATGAACACAACTTTAACATCCAACTGAACTGAAAGCTAGCATGATACAGACCAGTGAGCAACACTGGTGCTGAGGAGTCTTTCACTTACATAGCTTTCATAAGAAAAGTACTTCTTGATCTCTCCATGTCTTGACAGATACTTGAGGATCTTTCTCTCACTGGTTTTGGGGGGACAGCTGAAGAGAACAGAACGCTCTGCCTGTTCTTGTCTCTCTTCCTGGACGGCGTAAAAAGACTTCCACCCAGCCTTTTCATCTGAAAGCAAAAAAATTAAATATTCATTTTCAATTTTGCTTGGAGCAGTATATTTATTTATTGCCATCATTTATCCCTGTGTGGTCAGCAAGATCAAGGCTCAAATACAAATGGCCAGTACCCCACAGGTTGTAACTGGCTGAAAAATGGTTGATAAATTCTTCTGAAAGTCACACACAACCCCCCAAAAATGACTTATGTTATGTTATTGCTTCACTATTTATCAAAAATGTGCATGTTTGTTTTGATTTTGAAGTTAATAATGGAAATTAAAAGAAGTTTATGTTATACGTTCTGGTAATAAAATGTCTAATTTATATACATATGGAATATGATGCAGAGTTGATGGTTATTCATAAGAGCTTAAGAATTATGATGTTGCACAATATTGTTGCTGTCATACACAAATATAAGGCATTTGTTGTAGGTCAAAAGAGTGGTGACATAACTTTATAGAGAATCTCAATATATGATGTAGTGGTGTTAACAAGTCATAGCAAGTCTTATGTGCTGTTCCGCATTCACATCATTCCCAAAGCAGATTAAACAGGAATTAAATCTTCTCTGAAACAGCAGCAGTCACTTCGGAAACGTCACAGAAGAAATACCTACTCATTAGTGAATAAACTAGAATTCATTAGGGGGTAAACTAATGCTCATTAGCGGTTAAACTAATGCTCATTAGTGGACATACAGAGAGCCGAAATTTTCCGAGACTGTGCTGACGTCTAGAAATTTCCAAGTTCTATCAACGAAGTTCCTAATTTGTTGACCTATATCCAAGTTTCCCTAAACATGCAGATTGATGAATGGAGTGTGGAGCAGCGCTGTATCCGAGTAGTAGTTGACAGCCTCACGTATTCTACTGACCAGCTTCGTCTTTCCGCGGTGCTTCACTTTGGGCAGTGACAGCGTTTGTTCCAATACTTCTGAGGAGAAATGTGTCGACTCTCTGTAAACACGTCGCCAGGCTGCCCCTTCTCCTCATATGTAACCTGCACACTGTAGAGGAGGACGCCATTGTTACAGTGAGAGAAGTAAAAGAGCGCACGCGCCGGGTTCAGTTACTACGGCTACCGAGAGGCGTGCGAGCAGCGAGTGTCATAATGGCGATTGAAATTATAAACATGATACATTCGCTCAAGCTTACAGCCAGGAATTGTAATAATTGTCTATAACATGAAAGAAAAACAGAAAGTTCAGCGGACTATTTTTTTATTACTTTTACTGGCACAATTTCACATTCATATTTCCAAGTTAATAAACAATAATAAATGTGCATATAGGTTTTACGTTTATTTTGGAGAAATCTGATGTTATTGCCATCTTCCTTTATTCGTTTTTTTTTATTGTTATTACTTTCAGCCTTTGTCCTGTCATCTAGTTTCTACTATCAACCAACTGAAAGTGTAGTCATGCGCGTTATGTTCTTCATTTCAATTTAATGCCTGTGGTTTCTGTCTTAATTTTAGTCATAAAGTCACCACATACACATTTCTTTTCTTTTACACCTTTCCTTATGTGACCCACAGTATACAAAATAAAAATTCTGTGCAGCAAATACACATTTTATATGCAAATGTACAAATTAGACCTGTGTTTATGAAAAACGTTTTCAAAGAAATACATACACACGTTTTATCAATTATATTCTATTGAACCATAAGAGAGAGTGATTATGAATGCCCTTTTCCCCAACTGGCGGGGAATTTGTGCAGGGCAAAGAAACCAATTGTGAGTCAGAATATGAACAGTATAGTCACAGTATGTCGATACTAAGAGTATTCAGAAAAGTTACTGAGCTACAAAATGAACACTGTTAAAACTTCAATTACATAAATACTGTTACTGCAGAATATACCAACAGGCTGTAATTACTGCTGCCACTCATGTATTTACAGGTAGGTTATATGTTTATGTTGCAGCTATGTTGTTCAATATTAGATAAACTGATATTTTACATGTAATATGTGTTTATAAGTTCTCTTTATTTCGTGAGTGAACTTGAGTAGAATTATAAAATAGCATATTATAAATAACAAACGTATGCACCAAGTAAACACTGAGGTTAGCCTACTTAAATTTAAAATAATAAAATAGGTCACTGAGTGTGTAGGCTATAGGCGAAATACAATTTAATTGAAATGTGCTGCAAACGTGACGAGCGTGTTATTATAATTTAACAAAATACCACTTTATTTGTGAGGAAAACACCCAATAGTTATGTGGAAGTTGATGTATGGTGAATGCGCGAGCGAAACGCATGAAATGTGTTTTTCTTTATGAGAAAAGAGAAGAAAGGGAAAACGAAAGCTGCGCAGAGCGGAGGCTGCCACCTGACATTAAAGCCCCCACACCCCCGCGCTGATCAGCCGCACTTCCTCTGTTTACTTCCTTCAAACAGTCAGACAGACGCCGGAGTCAGTCATTCTGTTGAACGATGTAGATGAGACAGGACCTTACATGTGAACCATCTCTCGGTGAGTAGCCTACTGTCTGTTTGATCGCTCTATAACTAAGCTAATAATAATAATAAATAATAATAATCTATGTCAACTGCTGGGATCGAAAATACAATTTAGATACCGTTTAGAGATTGTTTTTTTAACATCAGAAAAAATATTCTGAATCGTTATGATTATTTTTGCTTTATTATTTTTATTTCATCGGAATATGAAGGCCACTTTCATTATTTAGAAAACTGACTCATTTTGGTTATTTTCTCGAAATTTATCATGTGGGTTTGGTGGGTAAAGAATTTTTTTCGGACTTATAAGAAATATGTTTTGCACATGTGTAGCCTATGTTTTGCACGCAGTGATTAACAAGCCACAGTACACCCAGCACAGCACAGCAGAATGTGTTAACGGGTTGTTTTCCTTTACAAACAGATTTTTCGCCATTGCGGGTGTTTTATAGTTGTAAAAAAATAAGGTCTGAGCTCCCCTCGGGGCTTCCCAGTTTTACTAAGAAACTCCCTGCCTTTGCTTGGAAAACAATCTTAAGTCCCTCCCTCTTCAGCGCACTGAAGCAAAGCAAAGCAGTATCGATGTAAATCCTATTCCACACACACTCTAGTCATGAACTGACTGATAGGATCTCCTGCACTTTACACTAGAGAAAACATCTCAAACTCAACTTCAAATGTTTCGTTTCAGAGCGAGCTGGACAAATCTAACGCCAAGATGAAGTATAAATATAAATATGACAACGGCATTGAACTGCTACTGGCTCATATGAATTTAGAGGACATCATCAATGCTGCAGAGACCCTCTATCAGCTGGAACAAGAGGAAGAGGACGTTGAAGGGGGTTTGTTGTTCCAAGAGGGGCTCTCCCAGGAAGAGATGGATGAGAACGAGGAGACCGGGGACATAGGTGTACAGCAGGAGGACTACGCTGGTGGAGTTCAGAATGTTAAGCACGGGACAGTGACGGACCTCCTGTCCTTTGTCAACCTGCTGACGAGCATGGACACAGCACACCTGCAGCAACTGCCACAAGAGACGGGGGTCTTGCTCAGTAAGGTGAGATGCTGGTTTTTTGGGGGGTTTTTTGTCTTCTAGTTTATATGCATGACCAACTGTCTGACCCAGATTATTACCACATTATAAAAGCATGCAGTATTTTCCCTCTTTACAAAACAAACAAACTGTTTTGTGGTTACAGAAGTACATGGCTGTAAATAAAGGTCGCTACCAGATCAGCATGGATGTTCTCCTGTGTCCATGGAAACTGACCTACAAGAATCATGGCTGCAACCTGGTGCCTAAGGGCTCATTTGGGAAAGTCCACTTGGCTCAAGATACCAAAACCAGGAAAAGGATGGCTTGTAAACTGGTGAGTCTTTCTGAGCAATGTCTGGAATTCAAACTGCACTGACATCTTGAAACTCTTAGCTACTGGATGCCAAACATTCTATCCACCAAGAACAATTTGTCTACTTGGCAAGTGCTAAATAAATATTACATTTCCTTGAAATGAAAGAGGAACACAGCTTCTTTAAAAAATCATGCTTCTGTAACAAGCTTACAAAACAGACTAAGAATAATGTAAGAATGGAAATTTAACAGTAACTTCCCACAGCTCCTTTGGATGTTTTTAGACACTTGATGTTAAATTCATACTACGGTGAATTTATAGGCATGCCCTGGTTTAACTCCAGCAGCTGCTGGCACACTCACTCACTACACACTCTGTTCTTTTCCTCCTCTTCACCTGAGGTGTGTTTACCCTTTTCTGCACAGAAAACATTGGCAGATGAGGAAAAAGTACTTTCCTAGCCTGGTGCTATCATCAGATTACTATGTTGACACAGTGCAGAGTACACACACTTACAAAAGACTGGTAAAACCTTACCGGCAGCAGTTTACGTGCTTAGTAAAGCAGTTGGAGTTGCGTCAGATTTCCTGCCTATCACTAAATAGCCTTAGATAACAGTGCTGTTACTGAATCATGATTGATTGCAACACTTAAGGAATACTTCCACATTTTGGGAATTCATCCATGTTTGTTTTATTGCAGAGAGATACGTGAGGAGATTGATACCATACTCAAACACACTATAGCTGCTTCCAGTCTTAATGTAAAGCATCTCTGCAAAACTGTAAAACACATTTACTCATATGTCATTTACATCATCACAGATTCCTCTGGAGAACTTTAAAGCGGCCGACGTGGAGTTCCAGGCCCGCTTCCGCCATGAGAACATCGCAGAACTGTATGGCGCTCTGCTGTGGGACCAGAACGTCCACCTGTTCATGGAGGCCGGAGAGGGCGGCTCAGTTTTGGAGAAGGTGGATAGCTGCGGGCCTATGAGGGAGTTTGAGATCATCTGGGTGACCAAGCAAGTCCTGCGGGGCCTGGAGTACCTCCACTCACATAATGTCATCCATCATGATATCAAACGTAAGAAAGATTCTGTATAACCATTTATATTTAATATGTATGGTTTAGGAAATGGAATGATGTCAGTTTAACGTCAAAGTCAAGCCGCAGACAAGTGTGTTATTCTGAAT
>JANJYQ010058353.1:2786-24356 GCA_024605255.1 Rastrelliger kanagurta | reverse complement strand
GCCCGCTCTTCCACCACGATGGTCGACATGGAGAGCCATTACCACCCCCCTTCCCCCCTGGAGGACTCTGTACTGGGCAGCCCCCTGTGTGCCGATGATGACTTCATTGGCAGCATGGAGGAGCTGCAGGACATCTCCCAGTCCATGGATAGCAGCGCCCTCAGCTCCCTTGATGTCCCAGAATACCAGTATTCCAGCAATGGTTCCGAAGGCTCTACTGTCCTAGGTGAAGAAAGGCTTACTGTCATTGAATTGCATGCTGTATATTTAAGTCATCAAGATATGATGAGATAACAATCTGCAGTTTGCTCCCATACTGTCAATTCATAGTTTCAAAGTGTCCTCAGCAGCTCAACATAATCTACTTGCCATTGTTGTTGTTTTTAGAGCAGGGGCCCCTAATCCCTAATTTGCTCCAATTGAATGTTCAAAGAAGACATACACACACTTTATCTTGTTTAACCTCTTGCCTTTTCCTACCAAAAGCCTTTGACAGTCTTTTTTTTTTACCCATTTTCTGCAAATGTATTCAATTAATTTTTTTTTCTTATCATTCTCTGTATTCCCTCTACCAGTCTGTCTTCCTCTAACCCTTCTCCTCACCCCATAGCCAATGAGGAATTCACACATTCCTCAGCCAGCATACACCACCTCTCAGGAAACATCCATTTGCTTCCGTGTTTTCTCCTGAATAGAAGTCCAATGGACATCTGGGAGATTTATGTTACTACCAAATTATGCAACAAGCAAAGAGGCCGTGAATGGTCTTGGAAGATAAACATTTGATGGAAGAATAGGGGGTATATGTGAGGGAAATAGTTTCAGAAGGCATCACAGAAACATTTGATGATGTCATGGAAAAATCAATGAGACGGTGTTTAGGATTTATTGGTGTTTAGGAGTGTTGGAGCAGAGCAGAAGAAACACTGCCACGCTTTTCTTGTCCACACTCTGTCAAAACATGTGCACTTGCACCAGGCTTGAAGCCAAATGCAGTTTATCCCCATTCTGGCGTCTCTCTCCCAATGCATGTGGCTTGACTTAGCGCCACTGTTTTGTACCATTTAAGCTTTGCTATTTGTGTACTGAGCAAGCTTTACCAACCATGTTCCCTTCACAGGGTGGAAATAGGAAACTATTGGCGAACCATGGCTAGCCCCATGACCTGTCCATGAGGGATAACAGTAATGCTACTCCAACGCTGTTATGCTTGTCACAGGCAACACGCCACAAACGGCATACTAATATCTTTGAATGAATAGTTGCTGTGATGGAACAGACTGTCTTTGTTAACCCAAAGAGGTTGAACTGTACTTAAATTCCACCAGTTCATTTCCAGAAGGAGATGGTTATGGCAAAATGCACTGCAGTTATTAATTTGTGCACCATGCATAAATGATAAAAAAAAAGAACAGAACAAATGGTTGCTCGTTTACTTAGTAACTTTCTAGACCTAACTTCTGTTTGCATTCTTCACACTTCAACCTCCACTCCACTGTCACATTTTTACACATGTAATGTAACATGTAATACAAACTTACAAAATTATCCCCATTTAAATAATTCTCACACCTCACCCATCTTTATGATGGCAAGTTTTCAGCCTCATTGTCAAAACTTTTACCTTCTGTCATATTTGAATGATGTGTTGCTCCAACTAATCTGTGTCTAGCAAACCCTGAGATTGATTAACAGGAGGTAGTGTCCAGTTATGCTGTTTCGCTCCTAGTAGAACCTACACTTGAATTAAAATACTCAGTAAAATATATTATTACATTTCAAAATGTTTTAAGTGGTGAGAAATATCAGTGCTTCATAGGGATCGCTATTGCACTTTGGTAATTCCAGCTGTTTACATTTGTACACAATACAAATGTACAGTTATCACATTGATGTCCACTCTATCTAAAGAAGAATGAATAAGACTTGAGCAACAATGGAAATGTTAGATACAGACCTTTTCATTGAAGTTTGTGTATACTCAAATTTAAATCAGATGTGATCGTCATAATAAGAATAAGAAGTCTATGAGGGCAATTTGTCATATTTAAGGGTGAAAATATTGTGAAGGATAGGTAGGCTGGGCTGGTCTAGAAATTCTGGAATTCAGCCTTTTCTCAGCACAGCTGTGAAAGTATTTTGCAGTGATTTGTTTTTCACCACTAGATCACCATGTGTGCACATTAAAAGATAATAAGATAAGATAAGGTTTGAGTCTAGATTTCTTGTAAATTGAAAGTTAATGAAATGTTTGATCACCTGTGTACCTGTGTTTTGTAGATGCGCTGACTCCAGCATCTAGCCCGTCTTCAGTTGTTTACGGGGTGGCAGCATGCCAGGAGGACCTCACATCTTCCACCTCATCGCTCAATTTGGAGTGTCGAGTGTGTGCTGACCGTGCCTCAGGCTACCATTATGGAGTCCACGCCTGCGAGGGCTGTAAGGTGAGATGAAGACTACACACATAAATTACACAATCAAACAAAGTGGTTCTCTCTTTGAGTTTCGCATTACACAATGGTAAAGACTAGATAGAACACGTGGGTCTTGCTAATGGACTTGTAGGTGTTCAAGGGCCTTGTTTTGAAGATTGGTCTTGAGGTCATTCCGTTATGGGGCTGCCAAGCCAACTTTTCACACATGCCCATGATCAGTCTACTTGATTTTCACAATCTGAATTTTAGTTACTCACTACAATCACAAAAGGACCACTAAATACACAGTAACACATTTCAAGACAATACAGCATACCATATTTGGAAGTTTAACACTGAAGAAAATAGGCCATGCCAGGCCAAAAATCCAAAGGCGGTGTGTCTTGTGACTAAGGATAACTTTGAAAAGCATCAGAAAAAACAGGCTCGGCCTTCACACGTGGTCGCACAATAATCTTTCAGTTAATTTTTTACCAGTCATGTTGAAAAACAACCCAAGGCTGTTTTTTAAGACTTACCAAAGGACAAAGATTAGGTATGTATACATGCGTTTTTGTGTCTTTATGTTTATGTGAAATTATTGCATTGTTGTTGTTTTTTTTTATCTTTGTCCTAAATATTATTTAGTATTCAATTAGTCAGTGAAAAGGAAAACACTAAGGAAAAGCAGCAACTGAATCAAGACACTTTTTTACACCTCCACAGTGTGAATCCACAGAGCTCAGCTAAAAGTAGTCAAGACAGGAGAAGGTGTATGGATGTGAACTCAGTAACTCCATAACATGCCNTATATATATATATATATATATATATATATATATATTGTGCATCTGTCCATAGATATGCTGTCAATCCACCAGGGCTGGAAAACTGCAAAACCACAACTTATCACATAGGTGAACGTAAATTTGTTTAGAGATGACCTAAAGGATGGAACCATCAAAGGCACATTTATTAGAAGTTTCCTATGAAGTACAAAAGGGGCATACTGTGGGCATACAAAGGTGAACAGTAGGGAAGTGACAGTTGATGAGGGGCAAGACAAAGGGGAAATCACATACAATACAGATTCGCCATTGGAAATCTAACCAAAGTAGTTGAGATCACAGCATATGTTCTGACTGTTGTAGGAACACATCGCTAATAGCTGGAATCTAATCAAATTTAAAGGATAACCTTGAATAACACCCTCACACCCTCTCTTGGGCATGTTTTCTCCCTCCTATTTGGTTTTGTAATAGTAACAGAAGCAAACTGAGCCTTGTGATATCAGTGCAATGATCTTTTATGACAGGAGATACATACAGCGTTGACATAAAGCCCACATACTTTGCTGTTTGTGTGTGTCTGTGTGTGTGAGTGACAGAGAGAGAGAGAAAGAGAGAGAGAGACTGGGTGGGTGAGAGTGACTTAACTTGTGCATACATGTAATCCTGTGTAATCTTGTACCGTATCAGCATTTGTGTGTCTTTTATACTTTGTGTGAGTCTGTGTGTCTGCATGTGTTTTGGTGCACTTGGTGACAGTTTTAGGGAAAAATTACAATTTGCTAAATATGTTATTAAGCAATTCCCCAGGCAATTCTCTACCCTCCAGCCAACTGCAAACATTCTGTCCATCAGTTCCTTGCCAAAGATAAGTGTCAAGGTTGTGTAAGCGAGGAGAAACTGGTGGTGAAACAATGTGTCTGACACTGTTTATATAGGAATAAATAACTTATTTTCTAATGAGTTCTTTCTTAATAAAGTGTTGGTCAGTTGTCATTTTTATGGTAGTACTTGTTGAATGATTATGGAACCCCTACATTTCAACACATTTCAAGTTTTACTAGCTTGTGTTTTTTTTTTTACTTTAACTTTTATTGAACTTTTTTGAGTTGACATACACAACCCATCCACAATACCCCACACTACCCTGCACTAACGGACTTAAGTAACAGACAACTAACCGAACACAAAATGAAAACAAAAGAAACAAACAGACGCACCACCTGACAAGCAGAGTGTCATTTAAAAAAAAAAAAAAAAGGACAACACAATACAAAAAAAACAGGTCAGAACAAACCTAGAAGACTAAGATGTGTATATATACGGCCTCCTAGTTTGTGGGCTTTTTGTTTTAGTGTTAGCATTATGTTTACAAATGAAAATAATAGCCAAAACATCAGCTGTGACTACATGTTTTCTTCCTATATCAGCATATAATGCTTGGATTTTAAACTTGTCTCTGTCTGTCCACTCATTCCTTTAGGGTTTTTTTCGTAGGACCATACGTTTGAAGCTGGAGTATGACAAGTGTGAGCGCCGCTGCAAGATCCAAAAGAAGAACCGCAACAAGTGCCAATACTGCCGCTTCCAGAAGTGCCTGTCAGTGGGCATGTCCCACAATGGTGAGTCCTATAATGCAGTGCAGGTCTAGGCAGTGCTTCAAACTCAGCAGCACACATATGCACGCAGACTTGTTACTTGTATACACCCTACTTAACAGAGGCCCACAACTGTGTATATGCCAAGAAAAATTGTACAAGTATGCACATACACAAGAAGCACAAATAAGAAATCTGATACCCGATTTGAGTATCACATTGCATATTAAGGCAAGTCTTTCAATTCAATCCTTCTGGTACAGATTTATGAACAGGAAGGGTAATCATATGATTAAGTAACATTTTAATTAATCTGTTCTGTCACTATAAACTCAAATGAGCCTCTCATCTGAATTTGTGAGCTCCAAAAAACTTTGTCTACTAATAGTCCTTTTATATTGACAGAATTAAAGATAATCTAAACTTAAGGGACAATAATCATTTTGTTAATGCTAAATAATCATGCATGATGCCAAACATTGTTGTGTGCTGCATGAACATCAGATTCACAACTTAAATTTTAGTCATTGGAAGCAACCCTGCATTCTGTTTGTAGCAATAATTTATACTCCTACTCCTACTGTGTTTTTGTACCTTTGTACCTGTAACTTTTCCTCAAAATTCTAACCTTATTGCTAAGGTTGCTTATTTTTTTTATTTTTCTTTTTTTAATATTTGCATTTTGTTGCATATGCATCTGCAGTTTGATACTTGATCACAATGTTTTTGAATTTCATGTCTTGATGGTCACAGAGAAAAAAAATTGAATATGTAACGGCAACAATATCCTGTTGCTGTTAACACAACGTTTTTCTTCAAAAACTTATCATGTGTCCTCCTCAGTGTCACTTATCTTTTTGGAATACAGTAATATTATTGTTTACACTGTGTTAACATACAACATGTCATGCTGACCTTTGATCAATGTCAATATCGTCATTGGAAAGAAGCTGTGACACAGATTTTGGAGATGACATTTTTGTGTATATATGGGTGGTTTCTTTTTGCTGGTCAGTCAGTGTTGAAGGATCATCAACAAATAGACTCTGCAGATATTCTGCACTGGTGGCAGTGTACTTGTGAGCACTGTTATTGATACATTATGTGTCATTTTTTGTCACATGGGTTTATTGACTTCAGAGGTTTCAGTACTTCCTTAAGGTGTAACCCAACACAGTAGTAGTATTTCTGTGAGCTGGACTTCCTCTTATGGTATATGTGTATTGAGTTTCATGGACCTAAATGTAACTGTAGAAGGCAAGGAAGGAGATTTGAGATGCAAATAGAACCTGATCTTTTTAGGTCTAGAGGTAAAATCAGAATTGACCATCAATTTAATTTTACATTATCATTGTACCAGATTATTGTGAACAAAATAGTTCAGCAGTTAGGGTTAGGCTTTTCTTTTGATTTATCAATAACCGATCCAGCACAATAATATGTCTGACTGTAATTGGCTGGAATCTTCTTTGACAAATCAGCTATCAGAATGATAGTCTGCCCCCTCCTACTTAGAGACTCCCTCCTTACTTGAGTCATACACTCATGCCCTCACACTGGCTGGAAGGTAGGAAACAGACTTATGCTTAGCTTAACATCACTCACTTCCTCTCATCTTAATTAGACTTGGCTCCTGCCCAGGCGCCTGCTGTGGAGCTTTACCAGATCAGATGATCCATCCACTTTGTGAACGGTAATCTAATGAGCCCTCATGCTGTCTACAGACCTAGTATCTCATCCATGCTCAGTTCTGCTCAGTACAGCTGGATTTGTTTCAACAGTGGGCAGCTTTTTGGAGAACAGGGAAAACAGATCTCCGCTTTATGCTTTAATAGTCTCTCATAAATGCTGGTGGTCAGTGCAGTTGAGCATCAGGTTCTCACAGAGGTGTGTGTATGTGTGTTTGTGAGCGCAAGTTGTACCCATATAAATTGGTGAGTAGAGGTTAAAAGCAGTTCACCTCTAATCTCATTAGTCAAATGAGATCAGGCCGTCTGAGAGATTATGTTATCCTCTTGTACAAAACAACTCTTGTATATTGTTGAAGCACACTCCACACAAGCGTTGGCACCTTACAACACATCCTGTAATGTGTAGTATGTGTATTCATTCATAAATTCCTAGAGCAGGAATGCATGAAAATTAAACTTTTGTTTAACCTTTTTTTGTTAAATATTACTAAATCTTTATTATTTTACTCATGCTATCCCTTTTCATTTGTGCTTTATGGGAATAAAAGTTTACAAAAACGTATCAAGATAAATCTCTTATACCTGCAATTTGATTTGGTGCCAAGTGGTGACTTTCAAATTCTGCTGGTTGGCATTCAGTGTATCAGAATCAAATGACCTTTGAAGTAAGAATTGTATATGAGATTGAGCATAATCAGTTAATAACTGAGACTGTGGTACTTTGTGTTTATTTTGACTAGTGTAATTTTGATATGTTGAATATGTGATTCTTTTAAATTTTAGAATTTGTTCGTCTGGAGTCAGTTTATGGTCATTGCATTGTTGGTGAATCCTAAACTTCAGTGTGTGATTGTGTTGTGTTATTCTGCTTTGCCTGACATTGTCTCTTGTTTAAATTTACTGGATGAGTACAATATTCCATGAGACTTCTCTTGATATGCTTCTGAATTATTTTTGTAAATTATGGAAAGACTAAATTATTATAAACCTGGGATTTAGCAGAGCTTTTTGACCATTTAGTTTCTAATACTGTATTTGCAAGCTCTGGTTGGATACAATTTACATATTTTTGAAATAATTTATTGTTTTGTTTTGTTTTTGTTTTTTATTTTCATATATGTTGTTTTGGATTTATTTTAATGGGGTGTTTTGTATAGTTTTTGAAAATTATTCTTCATGATAACAGAAACACAAAATTTGTTGTCTTAATCTGACTTTCTGTCTGTTGCTGTCTGCAGCCATCCGTTTTGGTCGGATGCCCCAGTCGGAGAAGCTGAAGCTAAAGGCAGAGATGGTGACGGGGGACAGGGAGGTAGAAGACCCACTGATAGCTGACCAGAAGACGCTGGCCAGGCAGATTTATGAGGCCTATCTGAAGAACTTCAACATGAACAAGACTAAGGCTCGAACCATTCTTACTGGGAAGACCAGCAATCCTGTACGTTGATTAAGAGTAATAGGTTGGTGAGTGAAAGTGTTGTGTACGTGTGTGCATGAGCATATGTGTTCATGGCTCTTTCCTCACAGGTTGAGTTCATGTTGTCTTGCTTAATTTAATTCTTCTCCATCTGAGTGATTTTTAATCTCATCCTTAGTACATTCAAAATTTGCAATCAGATTTATGTCTCAATATGACCTGGCAACCAGGACCTCAGAGATTATGTGTAGCCAGACAATGACAGAAATAACTTTCTCAATCAGTAGTGCAAGCCAACACACAAGCTGAGCTGGACAAGGAAATTTGTTAACACGGAAAAAGCATAAAGAGCCAGTTTATGAGCCCATCACATCTCTCTTCGCCGCCTGTTTCCCTCCATTCCTGCGCTATTTTCATCACCCCTCCCCAAAAGCATTCCCCTAGACCCTTGTTTCTTTTGCATTCTTTTCATTGGAAAAGATGGGTTGATGAGGATGGGGTCAAGGACTGCTGCCCCGAGTTGTTGTGAATACCCTGAATAGATATATGTGTAGGTGTGAAATAGGTCAAGAGGGACTTGTCAATCGAAGTGCACATCCCTGTTCAAACACATACTCTCCCCACTGATTTCAGAGATCAAAGCTTCCAAATGAATAAGTGTGCATTTAGAGTAGAGTGAAACTCTAGGGTTTGCAGCCATTGGAAAGTAGTCAGTTGAAAACACACATATTGTTTGATCCACCCTTGATTTTAGAGTTCGTTCATGGTGTCACGGTGGGGAACTTCCCCAGAAAGTTATATTTTGTGCCGTTTGCCAGGGATCAGAATGGAAATGCTGATGTGAACTTCTGCTTTCATTCTGAGACTGTAAAGCACAAGGAGAAAGCACAGCCTTCTCAGTTTGTTGCATTTCACATTATTTAAGACTGATAGAGACTGATGTAGGAGACATAATTAAGATTAAGATTCTGAGGATACAGTTGCAAGAGAATAGCCGATTAAATGGTTAATAATCAATGGTTAATTACTCATGGAAAAGTAGGTCCTCCATTGTTAACTTACTGGGATCCAGTTAATACCTGTAACTGAGCCAGAAGACATACCTGGGAGGAATACTGAGCAATAACTGTTTCACTAATTGTTTAATTGTCTGATTGGTTTATGAATCATTAGTAACAATATGCACAAACTTGACTTTCTGTTGTAAAACAATCAGCTAAAAGATGGTAAACTCTTTCTGCTGCACAGGTCTACAGCGTGCACTTGTTGATTTAATGGAAAAAGAAAAAATATATAATTAACAAGTTGAAATCCTGTTATGTTTTGCTATGTCTAATCTATAAAATGTCAAGTTTTAAAGATACGTTTTTTAACTACTTGTGCTGTGGAGAAATGATTTTACAAGTGAACACCTGTTTTATTTGTACAATGCATGTGAACTCTACCCTGCAAGTGATGCAACACACAACACAAGTTAGCAAGTAAAAATGTATGATATTAATATTTTTCATATCTTCATATCATATTTTTTTCATTTTTGCAACCATATAATCATTTTAAATCAGAGAAAAGCAGAAAACACTAATATATGAGTAACTGAAACCAGTAAATGTTTGTTGTTTTTCCTCCTGTAAATCGACTATTTGATTAATTAGCTAACAAACTATTTTTGTGAGAAGAGGTCGGTAAATGATTCCACAACTGTTTTCTCACTAAATCTTAAATAATTGCGAATTAGTATAGATGAAGCTGGGTCTCTCTTTATTGGCCTGTCTATTGACTTCTATGAGGAAGTAAGTTCACTTCAACTGTTTTTTGTTGTTGTTGTTCTGTAACTCTAAAGCTGTAATACTTTGGAGACAGCTCAGTTTTTATCAGAGACCTTCTGCAAAACACACCATATCAGATGTGTTGCAGCAGACCGTCAGTTAAAGTGCAGTGCTATCAGTGTAGTATCACTGATACTGCTTTTTAAAATGTTTTTAAAACTTCAGGCTGTGGGTATAGGACATAGTAAAGGAGAGTAATTATGTTATGTTGTTATAGACATCTTATGCGTCAACCAGGGATGTGGCCTTGATGCCCACCAAAGTACTGAGGTCTCCCCTGAGGTTATATGGGCTCCTTTGCTTCTGCAGGACCACAGCGCCAGCTCAGGCAGTGCATCCAAAAAAGAACAAAAGTATCTATTGGAAAAGCTAAAGTTATTTACTGTATGCAATGTCTATGCGCATAAGGCCTGTGTCAGCATTTTTGGTGCAACATTGTCTCATGGTATTCTGGAACTGAGATTAACAAATTATGTACTACAAATCTGACTAATTCATTATAAAGTGACACCCACCTTGCTCAGAAACACAGATAATTTATGATATCAACCTACTTATAGTGAATTATTGGCTACAGGTTATGATGATTAAATGTTGTGTTGGCTTAGAAGTACTACCAAATTAAACATCACAAAGTCATGTCCCTCATACCTTCCCTTGCTACTCTAGCCCACATTTAGCACAACATTCATGAGTCAGAACTCTGGCTTGATGTGCAGTAGCAGGTGTAGCTGTTCATCATATGTTGTAATATGTCTACTGTAGGAACAGTGACGCAGCTGAAATGACCA
This sequence comes from Rastrelliger kanagurta, assembly GCA_024605255.1. Lineage (NCBI taxonomy): Eukaryota > Metazoa > Chordata > Actinopteri > Scombriformes > Scombridae > Rastrelliger > Rastrelliger kanagurta. Next base: position 13,828 of record JANJYQ010058353.1, on the reverse strand, counting down.
ACTAGTTTAGTTTTCCTTTTTTATTGCAAGTGGGCTATAGTTTAAAATGAATCAAAAGGGATATATTTTTAACCTTTGAGGATTTAACCAGTTAAGTCCACTTTGCTTATATTTCTAGAAACACCATTTACACTTCAAACCCAAATGCTAAGAATGACATACATAATTACATAGCGACAGGGTCAAGGAGAGTAAATTTGTCATCGTGTAAATATTCAACTGTCAATAAGGGCTGCAGGCTTTTCTTTCAGCAATGATTATGTGTAAACACTACAATCATTACAGTTTTTCATGAAGAAAGGTTTGCTGATTCAGCTCTTTCCATATTCATGCAGCTTCATCAAGTATAGTCAGGTTTATTTATGTACCCCAAAATCACAGTATAAGTCTGTGCATTTCAACAGGGAACCCAATTTTAAGTATGCTTTCCACATGTAGTTCATAAGAGTCTGTCTTTCTCTACTGTTCACAGCCTTTCGTCATCCATGACATGGATACTCTCCAGTTGGCAGAACAGACATTGGTGGCAAAGATGGTCGGCTCAGCAGGAGTGCTAAAGGACAGAGAGGCAGAAGTACGGATTTTCCACTGTTGCCAATGCACCTCGGTGGAAACGGTCACTGAGCTCACAGAATTTGCAAAGTCCGTCCCAGGGTTCTCAAGCCTGGACCTCAATGATCAGGTGACTCTTTTGAAATATGGCGTGTATGAGGCCCTCTTTGCCCTGCTTGCCTCCTGTATGAACAAGGACGGGCTTCTTGTAGCGTATGGCTCAGGCTTCATCACCCGGGAGTTTCTCAAGAGCCTACGGCGGCCTTTCAGCGAAATGATGGAACCAAAGTTCCAGTTTGCCATGAAGTTTAATGCACTGGAGCTGGATGACAGTGACCTGGCTCTGTTTGTGGCTGCTATCATCTGCTGTGGAGGTGAGGATACAGGAAATTATATTTTATCCTTTAATAGAGCTATTAACCCTAAGCAGTCTAACGACTTGTTTTGTTTGCTTTTTGAGGAGTTTTACACAACCTCAAGACAGATGTTTTGATATCACTGAAAATTAAGAGATTGCAATGGCATTCTTGTGCCACTATACAATTTTATTGTTATAAGAGATTATGTTTATGGAGTCTGACTCACTTTTTTTGCCCCCTGTGTGATTAGACCGACCGGGCCTGGTAAATGTGGGGCACATTGAACGAATGCAAGACAGCATTGTGCAGGTGCTACAGCTCCATCTTCTGGCCAACCACCCTGACGACACTTTCCTCTTCCCCAAGCTGCTGCAGAAACTGGCTGACCTCCGGCAGTTAGTCACCGAGCACGCACAGCTGGTGCAGGAGATCAAAAAGACAGAAGACACCTCACTGCACCCACTCCTGCAGGAGATTTACAGAGACATGTATTAGAATTGTGAATAATAGTGGAGGAGTACCAGGAGAGGCACTCTACAGACCATCTCCTTTTTCAGGGATAGGAGAAGAAGAAGAGTCCTCCATAAGCTAGGGTTGAACCACTTAACCCCACCCCTACCCGCCACCCCCTCTCCCCAATGCAGCAAGAGTTAGCTTTGGCTTCTGTAAGCACAAGAGGCCCTATTTAAGCCCAGGCAAGAGGCTGGTGGCTCTCCTGGTTTGACATAGTGATCTCCACTCCATTGTGTGGACCTTGAAATGTGATACACAGCAGATTGAGCCTCCATCTAGACACCAGTGTATGCAATCTCTGGTCAGACCCTTGGATAAAATATATTCGTTGTTATAAGTTGAATATAAGTTGAAGTCTTTAAGGTGACCTCCATGGTTATTCCTAAACTGACCTGAAAAAAGCTCTAAAATGAGACAGTGAACTTGATAGTCACCACTCCAGCAGTATGTTTGAAAGTAGATTTTTATACCGATGTCAAAGAGCAAAGAGCCATATTCCCTCACAGTTCTCAACACCCAAGTGACTTCAGTGGTAGCAGCAACATTAAGACAGTAATGATACTGTTTTCAAGCAAGGCAGCTTCTGTCAAATTGGCTATCAATAAATGTTGGTTGGTGGTTATGGTTATCTATACACCAGCCCTCCAGCATGTTTTTTCACCTCTCTATACCTGGCGACCCAAATGTGGTGTCACAAGGCTCTTGAACATAATCATTTTTTTGTACTGTAAGTCAAGCCATACTTTATATTTATCTTTAAGCCTGGAGATGATCAATCCCTCATTACAAATGGCTCAAGTTGCTTCAGCATATGTCCACAAACTATACAGGCAATATAACTTTTTACAATTCACAGTAAGGTTGCAAAATCTCTGGAAATTTTAAATTGTTCAAGACTGAAATGACACACAGATTCACTGTGTAAATGCACCACAATGCAAATCTGAAGCACAAACATGCCTGTGAAATGTAGTGTGACACTATTTTATACTGGACCTCTATTCACTGCCTTCTTCACAAAACACATGCACAGATGTTTGGCACTCCATCCTGTATTCAAGGGCTAACACCAAAATAAATTGCATTGCAACCTTAAATACCAGTACACTTGAAGCAGATTCGCTATAAATCAGTCATCAGTTTCTTAATTTCTCACTCAGTGAAGCCCTCCTCACAATTAGATCTCATTAATTACTGGTAACATATGCAGTTGATTAAGATTCAGGGGTCTCTTAGACACATTTTTATATATGACGGTAAATGAAAAGCATTAATCTACCTTAAATATCCTAGCATAATTAATAAAACGTTCACCATCACATACTTTTGCCTGAAAAGAGGTTTGCGTTGTTCTTGCAGTTGGCCTTGTAATTTTTGGTAAACAGTATCAAAATCAAAAGATACTGGTATCTACTTATATTTATGGGCTCTGGTGAGAAAAATAAAGTCAGTGCAAAGTCAGTCACAATGCTATAAATGCATATGTAAAAAGGCCACTTCTATAATTTGTTATGATACTGCCTGAACATGCCTGAAGGAAGATCCATAAGGAAACTGTAAAACGTGCATGTTTGATCGTGTGAAAATATATATCTAAATCTCTGAGAGAATGCTTTCCCCCCTTATCTGCTTATCCTACCAAAATCTCCTGAAATCATCATTAATTTATCAAAATTCAGTCACCTGAAATGGACATCATCTTTAGAATTATGTCACATTGTATAGACAGAGTGCACTGTACATAAATTAAATCTCACATCTTTCACACTGACTGCTTGCCCCAATTTTTAAGACTCAAGGTATACAAGGTACTAATGATGATCAGCTTTTGTATTCCTCCATTTGGTAAATACTTTTAAATGTTTGAAACTGTACAGTAAATGTAGTTATGTACTGTATGTTATTTTTGTTTAAATGCCACATAATTGTGTTATGATTGAATTTGATCATATTTTTATACTAAAGTATATATGTATGACTAAATCTAATTGTTTTTTTTTTTTTTTTTTTGTTTTTTTTTTGAAATGGCACGACTGAAGAGTGCAGTGTAAATAGACTTAAGGGTAACAGGGCAACTGGTGATCCGAATATCCATAGATATGAATCCCAATAGGGACATTCCTTGTGTTGATTGCTATTTTTAGATAAAGAATCATCAAGGCTGCGATATGCATTCAGTTCATTTCATATTAACTTCATTTGTGTTAAATCAAGCACTTATTATTTAAAATTATGGCCTATGTGCACTTGACAGGGTTGCACCGGCTCACAATTATGGGTAGTTGATTAGCAGCAGAGATCATACAGTACTGATCTCCCCCTTTATACACTGTTGTCAGGTTTGTAAATGAGGTAATAATTTCCTCTTCATATTGAGCAGACCTGCTTGTTTTAATGTTATTTCTTTTGACACATCACATCTCTGTTGGTTAAATAGAGAAACTGAATGCACTCATAATTTGCCATGACATCACCTGCTATTACAGTAAAGAAGATGCAGTAATGAAAATGCAGTATATATTGTCTTATAATCCTGTTTTGTCACACTTTTTGTCCAACTTTTCTCTCCTCACTCGCTGCTATATTATACTATCTCACCAAACATTTTTTATGCCATGAGTAGATTACTGACCTCTAAGCTGCCTCTTACTTATATATATATACATATAAATATCTTCAAATAGAATGTCAATCCCACGTGCAGAATTCATTCAACACAGCTCAGTTTTTCCTCAAGCGGATTCCTGGAGATTTGGAGATCCCAGGTATGCTTCAGGATTAACCACAAACAATCTGTGCCTTAGCATGTGGCCATGCCATAAAACATTTGAAATTCAGACTTCAAACTTGACACGTGCACACACACACTTTTAGAATTACGCACTGTTGTTATCCACAACTACAATTGTCAGTTTTGGAGACAACAAGGCAATGCAGACAGGTTTGTTTCAGGATTTATCAGGTATAAGTAACAATAAGACAGAGGCTCAAAAGTGCTATTGAAATTTTATCTTACACAACTGTAACAATGAAGGACTAGTTTAAAAAAAAAAAACTTTTAAAAGGAGAAAAACAAAACGATTAAAATGCTACAGCCTGGCCCAAGAGGAGAAGTCATGTAAATGTGTGATGTCTGCTTAAACTTAGGAGCGTCTGTTTTGTGTTGAATTGACAAGGGACTTTTTAACTTGTATCAGGGAAACCTAGTCTTCCTTTGTTGAACTAGCTCAGGACATAGAAAGGTACTCTTATTCCTTTTCTATCTCTGTCTTTTTTCTGCGTCTTCTTTTTCTCTCTGGAATGAGTTCATAGTTCACTGCCTTACAGCACTCAAACAACAGCATTGATTAATACTTTATCTTTATTTTATTTTTATTGTGTCCAAAACTGACAGAAAAATTTTCCCAGGGGGCAGTAGTGATAGGAATTAGATATTTGATTTGTTGTTTTTTTTTCTTCCTGGAGTTTGTTTTTGTGGCTATGATGTCATGCAAAGAGACAACAGAAGCTGTCTTTGGGTGTAATGTTATTGCGTACTGTGGCTTGGTAACAATACTGTAAATGTTTGATGAATGTATACCTAGACATTTAAACAATGAAATAAGTTGACATTGAATGGATTTAAAATAAAATGATTTTAAAAATCCAATAATTTGGCTTGTTTGTTTGAATTTAAGTTGACAGTGCTGTAAGTTAATATCCAACATAATTTTTATGATTATGAGGTTGGGATATATGTTATTTGTCAGTATAAAAACCCTACAGACAAAGATACATAATGATCACAACAAAATACAATGTCTAGTCTAATGTGGGTTATTATGTCAGTTAGACCTGATGCAAGATCACCACCTATTGGTGTAAAGTCAAATCTGCAATTAACATGATAATAAGATGTCAAATCTTCGCTGAGCTGTGCAGTGAACACATTTCTTTCTTATCTTGTATAATGCATATTAGATCTAATTGTGACTGAGATACTGTATCCATTTCCGCATTATTATTCCATTTGACCAATATTATACACGGTTACTTTTCAAACAGCACTAAAGAACAGTAATTAATAATAATAATTTGATGAAGCATGACAAACATTTGCATGTGTGTAATGGTAGCAGTTTCCCATATGATGCAATTTATATCCATGGCAAAGACCCCAAATTGATCTGCACTGAATCATATTTAATAACAAAATGCATTATTTTCTACATTTGGTAAATATATATTGACCCCTCTAATCAGAAAACAAAAGACTTGCATTTACAGTATTCAGGCTTGTAAGGACTAGAACTGTGGTATTTATTGATTTATCTTCATTGTTTTACTACACTTGTTTTGCTTCATTTTGAGAAGAGCATTTCCAGTGAAGGTACAGACAGGTTGTCAGTCATCCAATGAAGTCATTTAAACATGCTAAAGTCAAGAAAGCTATTTTTAAAGAATTATTTTTATATATCCAATTTTGATTAATTATTAGGGTATATAGACTGATTCTAAAAGTGGTATGCAACACATGGTTAGGTGTTAGGTGTACTTTTGAAAAATTCCAAAAGTTACAATCTGTCTGGAAGTGATACAGGATCAGAGTCTAAGCAGTCAAATGTGATTTTATTATCTAATCTTGAGACCCTGCATGCAATTTTTTTTTATCTTTATTTAAGTTGATGTTGTGCTGCTCACAATGTGCATGGATGGATGGATGGAACATTTGTCACCATCTCACATTCGGTGAACACTTCCAAGACCCCCTGGGAAAGATGCAAGCACCCTATGAGAACCAGTGCAGTAGAGGGCGCTCCACTCTTGGCAAACTGCACTCTTCACCTCGGCTCCTCCTCTGTCTTCTTCTTGTCACACATTGTCCAACATGGCTACATCCATAGCAAGGACCTGCCGCTATGTATTGCGGCATAGGTCCTGTATTCTCCCGAGTTTGTGCTTCACACTCCGGTCTAAGTTTCACTGTTCTGCTACTGTAAACAACGGACTACTCTTCACTTTAAACAAACGCGGTGTGTTGAAGGACTCCTTCCCTGAAAACGCTGCACAGGATCAGCTCCCTCGGCTGCTGCAGTCCGGTGCTCAGACTGTTTACTGCGGCTTTGACCCCACGGCTGACAGCCTACACGTGGGCAACCTACTCGCTATCATCGCCCTCCTGCACTTCCGAAGCGCCGGGCACCATGTCCTCACTGTACTTGGAGGAGCCACAGCACAAATCGGAGACCCGAGTNCATGATGGCTCCAAGGAGCTGGGCACTGTAACAGTACTTAACAACCTGAGCTGGTACAAGGACTGGCGTGTGGTGCAGTTTCTGGCAGAGGCCGGTCGGCACTTCAGGATGGGCACCATGCTCAGCCGTCACAGCGTGCAGTCCAGGCTGAAGAGTGAAGATGGTATGAGCCTGACAGAGTTCACCTACCAGGTCTTTCAGGCTTATGATTTCCACCACCTGAATCAAATATATGGCTGCAAGATTCAGCTTGGAGGCACCGACCAGCTGGGCAATATGATGTCTGGCCACGAGTTCATTCACAAGTAAATGTCTACCACTGATCTGTGTCTAAAGAGAGAGAGAAAAAGAACTCTGTACCAAACCTCGTTTGCAATTCTGGTAATTTAATATGTTGACGATGCTTCGTTAAGTACACCAGTCAGAAAATGTGACTATAATTTCGGCTTCAGAGTACCCACCAGCTGGGTCTTTTGATGACTGACCGTGAGTCAAATCACTTAAATCAAGAAGGCATGCTCATATAGAAGCAGTGTAGAGCTTGACCAATACTGGATTTTGGGAAATAAACATACAATATAGATTTATTGGGCAATAATCTTATATATACAGAATAAACACACTGATCCATCAGACATGTTTATCAAACACTATGGTGTGGTGGTATGTAATGGAGACTTTATAGTTTACAGTTTAACAATAATTTTTATTTTAGAAATGACATCATCATACACGCATGTCAAAATATCGAATTTTTCGCCAGGCCCCACATGTGTGCCTAATTTGGTGACTTTTCGCACAAGCTGAGGGGGCGAGAAACGCATTCAAAAAGTGCAAAAAATAAAAAGAAGCCTTACAGATACAATATGTAACCTAAATATTAGCATGTATCAAACACTGACAATATATATGTGAAAGGGAAGTCTTGAGCCAGATGAAGCCTGCTCATTAGCTGACTGATGGCTATCACAGCTATCAATCATAATGTCACACCCTCTTTTTTTATATTGTCAAATAACTAATTAAAAACAAACTTGTCCAAAAAATTTGAACTTGCACAAACATCAGCATAAGAGCCACCTAAAAAGATAGAAATCGTCTTTTGATGTGTGCTCTGATTTTGTTAGTTTGACTATGTTCTATCCACTAACATAAGGAACTTATGACCTATAATGTAGCCATCCACAAGGGGGTGATCAAGATGTTTTGGCTTCATCATATGGTGTTATAGCACATCACAATAATGGAAAATTATTTGTCAGTGCAAGTTCCGTTGTTAGGTAATATTACATCAGACAACTCTTCACATGTAACCCATTTTTAGTTTTTAATTACCTTTTGCTTGAAATCATACATTTGATGATAATTTTATCCCTATTTAATCCCACTGAATGCTGAATTAGTGCCCACACTACAATCAGGAATGCTAAAAGTACAACAACAATTCAGCAATGTCAACTAATCCACTTGTCACTTCTTAAATACCTGTGCCAGACAGGACTTGTCTTGGATAATAACTCTTGATTCCTCTCCAGAGTCAGTGGTGAAGAGGTGTATGGCCTAACCATCCCACTGGTGACCAGCTCTGTTGGGGACAAGCTGGGGAAGACAGCAGGCAACGCAGTGTGGCTCAACAGAGACAAAACATCTCCCTTTGAGCTCTATCAGTTTTTTCTCAGGCAACCTGATGCCAGTGTTGGACAGTAAGTGAAGATGAAGCTTAGTTGGTATCTTTTCTATATCAAAAGAAAGAGAAGTATCTCATAAATCAATGTTTGGATCTCATCACCTAATCTATTTATCACATTAATACATATGGTATTATTATATCATAGTGTTTTAGTTAATCTACATCCAGTTTTTTTGGCCTGTCAGCTGTATGTGAAACTCAAATTACCAGAGATAATCAGCAAGGCCAATGAGAGACATATAAATTAGCTGCCAAAAATTAGTACACATAGGACGCAATTTACTGATATCTCAAATAATTGGTACTAAACTGCATGTGCAGTGAAGTTGTATGTTTGGTTAGCATGTGCTTTTTACAAGTGATGTACTAAGAATAACTGCGCAAATGACAACAGGTCCAGATGAGTTCATTTTGTGTGTCTTAATGGAGAAATGAGCACAAAATTAAATTTGATCTCATTGGATTAGAGGTTCTAGTGGAAGATGTTAACACACACACACATATATATATATATATATATATATCCCAAGTTTTTACACATGCAAACATTTAGTAAAGCAGGCCCATAGTCTGTGGAGTGTAATGAGAGGCTTAGCTTTGTGTGGTCATTCTGCAGGTACCTGAGGTTGTTCACCTTCCTACCTCTGGCGGAGGTGGAACGACTGATGGAGCAGCAGAGAGAGGATCCAGGTAAACGTCTTGCACATAAACGCCTGGCTGCAGAAGTGACAAAACTGGTGCATGGAAAGGAGGGCCTCGAGAGTGCCAAGAGGTCAGAATGAGATATGCTCATTACACATGTTACCAAAAGTTCTTTCAGTAATTTTTTTTTCAGATTAATAATTTTTTAACCCTAATTTTAGAGGAGATTTTACAGACTCTTTGAGTTACAAAATTGAACATGAAAATTTTGTGTTACCTATAGACTCTGCAGAGAGAACAAGCCAGACAAGTGTTCAGAGCAGTACAGTCATGCTTGATATCATCATTGCAGATGTACCAATGCGCTGTACCACAGCAGCGTGCAGGCTTTGGAGGAAATGAGTGACGATGAGCTGCAGGAACTCTTCAGGGAGGCTCCCTTCCACGAAATGCTATTGGAGCCAGGAACAACTGTGATAGATGCCTGTCGCAAGGTCAATGCCATTCCTGAAGGACCCAGAGGGTGAGTGGTTTTACTAATTTAATTTGAAGTTTTGAAGATACTAAAATTTACCAAAAAGTTTTTTAAAAGCTGCATTAATCATATTAATATTTGCTTTTAAATTTATGAAATTGCACAAATGTAAGTCAGTGCACTTGCATTGAATTGTGGTGGCAGAACAAATCTTTAATGAAATCTTCTACAAATGACACAATTTATGTAAAAAAAAAAAGGTTGGTTTTTTCTTGAGTATTAACATAAATGATTAAGCAATTTTCATATTTGTTGGTGATTAATTTTCTGTCGATCATGTACTCACTTTGTCACTTATTTATTTTAGTTCCTGTATATGAATTATTCCAGGAGACAGCAGGATTATCTGCAGTACCACATCTTTTCCCAGCAGTGTAGTGTGATACTAAAAGATGATCAGTTTAATCTGTTAGATTGGGTTTTATATTAGTGCAAATGCAAAGTAACATCCTGACTACTTCAGACATTAGGATGAATATGAAACTCTTAATAATAATTTACAATTTAATGACAATTTAAATGTCTGTGCAGGTATCGAATGGTTTCGGACGGAGCAGTGTGGATCAACCACATACGAACAGAGAAACCAGAGCAGGTTCTGATCCCCAAACTCCACATCCTGTCTAATGGACTTAGCCTGCTCAGAGTGGGCAAGAAGAACTTCTACATAATCAAGTGGCTCAGTCTTTGAAACTGCCTCCAGTTTGATGTGGTGGACTGACTGGGAAGTTAGAGTAACTACACCTTAGCGGGGTCAGTGAGGACACATGGATAGACTGGTATTTTTGAAATGTACAGGGTTTTTGGCACAGCCTGAACTCTTAAGTGATTGCCTCTGGTTGTCATATAAATATGTACATGTACAGATTTGATGTTTATAAAAAGCTATGGTATTAAAAGAATTTCATATAAAGATTGTTGCCTGCTGACATTCAACTGCCGTTTAGCTCTTGTCAAACGTACACTAGGAGGCAGCATTGTCTCAGCTATAATGGGAGCTGGAGGCCTCCACAGCTGCACCACATAGCCTGCTGTGACCCCATAGGTAAATAATTGCTCACAGTAAAATTAAATTGCATCATTTCTTGCAAACAGCTTCAGGTTCTATTTTAGGCAAATCATGTTTCCTTCAATTTGGTGTGGAGATGAGGCCAGCAGCTGTCGTCATGTGGCTGCTTTTTCAGACTTAGTGGTGGATGGTGTATAGTGTATCAGAAAGAAAAGTGAGAACTACTTGATACATTTCAAAGCAAACAAAATTTGCTTGTATGACAATATACAATATAGATTACGCAAATTTAATATTTCCTTTGGTAGAATATTGTTTTCAAAATTACCAGTCGAATTTTCCTTTAATTATACACATTTTCATTGTGGTGTAAATGACTATTTCTAACTTTGAGTTCACAGGGTCTTTCTTTTGTCATTCTTTTTTGATTTATATCTTATGTCTTTACAGGCTCTTGAATGTGGATATGTACATGGTCTTTTAGTTATTGTCCCTGGGCTGGTGTAGA